>SZWC01012150.1:0-47606 GCA_023375785.1 Penium margaritaceum
AGATATAGATATAGATATAGATATAGATATAGATATAGATATAGATATAGATATAGATATAGATATAGATATAGATATAGATATAGATATAGGTATAGATATAGATATAGATATAGATTTAGATATAGGTATAGATATAGGTATAGATATAGATATAGATAGAGATACAGATAAAGATACAGATAAAGATCTAGATTTAGATGTAGATGTAGATGTAGATGTAGATACAGATGTAAATGTAGATGTAGATGTAGATGTAGATGTAAATGTAGATGTATATTTATATGAAAATGTAGATTTAGATGTAGATTTAGATGCAGAATCAGATGTAGATGTAGATGTAGATGTAGATATAGATTTGGATGTAGATGTTGATGTAGAAGTAGATGTAGATGTAGATGTAGATGTAGATATAGATGTAGATGTAGATGTAGATGTAGAGGTAGAGGTAAAGGTAGAGGTGGATGTAGATGTAGACATAGGTGTAGAATTAGATGTAGATGTAGGTGTAGATGTAGATGTAGACTTAGATGTAGATGTCTATGTACATGCATATGCAAATGAAGATACATGTGTACATGTAAATGTTGATATAGATGTAAATGTAAAAGTATTTGTGGATGTAGATGAACATTGAGATATAGATAAAGATATGGATATAGGTATACATATACATAGGTACAGATAAACAGATTTTATGCATTCATGTTGCTTTGAATGGAAACATGCATGAATGCATGTGCTTCTTGCTCTAAATGACAACACTTTGGAAGCTCCTATGTAACTCTATGCACGCTTTTCGTGCAGTACCAGTCTCTTGTTTTTTTTTGTTTTTTTTTTTACCCCTGGTCGTAACCGACTGAGGCGGGGGGGGGCTACCTCAGCACCAAAGAGCCCGGGAGTTGAGCTCGGCCCCCATGACAGAATCAGGGTGGAGGGTAAAGGTTAGGATGTTTCCACCAGAGCATGAAGCGTGAGCTAAGTGCAATTTGGCAGTCCTTATCATTAATTAAGTAGTTGGAGATAAGGGCTGAGGCGAAGTCGTCTTCAATAGTTTTGAGCTTTGCCCGCAAACATCTTGAGTTCTTCCGAGAGAGTAAGGCGCAGACGAGCCATATATGTTTTTGGAATGCCGTCCCAAAAATGGCAATGATTTTTCCGGATGGGGAAGAAGTTGGGTCTGCCCATCGTTCTTGCCAGATGAGATGGAAGAGAGTAGCACGGAATATGAACCATACCGCGCTAAACACCTTCGGTTTAAGGGGGCCTAGGAGCAGTTCTGGGATCGTGAGGGGTATGTCCGGGAAGAGGTTTTTGAAGAAGGTCTCCATGCGTTGTCTGAGCGGGTGTAGTCGGTGGCACAGAAGGAAGCAGTGTTCAATTGTTTCCTCCTCTGTGCAGAAGGGGCAAGTACTTGAGCCATTTCGGCGGTACCGTGTGCGGCTAGCCACTGGAATAGCGCGAAAGAGGATTTTGGTCAGCACGTCCCATGAACGAAGATTTAGGGGGAGGAAGTAGTGTTTCACTTGGATAGCGCGCCAATCGAATAGGGTGGTAGGGAATTTTTCTTGCCAGTTCATTTCATAGGACGGGGAGAGGTTATGCCGCTTGTGAAGGCATTGATATACATTGGTTTGGGATAATAGTTTACAAAAAAATCGGTATGTTGGGATGGCTGGGCGATCCGGCAGGCCGATCATGCGGTCTTCTGAGGAGACAAATACCGGGGTGAGAGCTTTGTCATGGGCTTGTGATCCTCTCGCCCACGGGTGGGCGCGGGTGGTAAGGTGGATAGGGTCTACTTCTAGGGGAATAGCCGAGGAGATATCTCGGTGAGGGAAGTGAAAGATGAGTTTGATCGATAGTCCTATCAGGTCTCTGACGGTAAAGTACTGAGTATGGGTGTATTCAATGGAGAAAGAGGGCCCCAAGGCGAGGGTCCGTCGCCAGGAGAGGGGTAGGGATTCCATTGGGGTTTGAATAGTCCGCTGTTGGGACGTTGACCAAGTTGATAGTGGGCAGCGTAATACATCACCTAGGGTGACGTCCTTTGTGAGGAACAAGCGTTCTTGTCGAAGCAGTCCAAAAGGTTGTCCATTATCCTTCAGGATGAATCTGTTGAATGCAATGTATTCGTGTGCTAGTTCTTCAAAGACTGTCCTTGGTGGTTGGATGTTTGGATTCGTGGATAGGAAATGTTTGAAAGCGATGACCCACTTTGGGTGGATTGTGGCGTGTTTAAGTCGTAGTATGAAGGGGTGATAGTGGAAGAAGTGACCTTTTTTGGGGAGGGTTTGGGAGAATAGGAGTGTATGTTTCCATTGTTCTTCGCCTGGTTGAAGGAAGGAATAGATCCATTTCGCAGCCTGTGCCTCTAATAGGACCGTGGGCCACTTAATCCCAAGGCCACCCCTTGAGGAGGGAGAGACAGATGTTGCTAGTGACTTAGCCTGAGACCCCGAGCGTCACCGTCTTTGGGCGTGTTGGATGAGAGGAAGTTAAAGAAGAGGGTGTTGAGCTTTTGAAGGTATTCTGGTTTAGGGGGGCAGGCATAACTATAGTAGTGGAATTTAGAGTTGAGGTAGGCATTGACTGCTATGGCCTTGGTTTGGATGGGGGCGTTGACCTTCTGCCAGAAGGAGAGAGAGGCATCAAGTCTGCGTAAGATTGGATCCCATGTGTGTTCTGAGTTGAGGACTGGTAGGAAGAAATGTCCCAGGATTCGGGTTGGGGAGTGAGAGATTGCAAAGGGGGAGTTAGTCGGGGGCGGTGTGTGGGTACCGATGGGGATGATGTGTGTTTTGCGATAGTTGGTACGGAGTCCTGTATATTTGGCACACGTTCGGAGGCAACAGGCTGCGGTTTGAATTTCNTCTGGTTTAGGGGGGCAGGCATAACTATAGTAGAGGAATTTAGAGTTGAGGTAGGCATTGACTGCTATGGCCTTGGTTTGGATGGGGGCGTTGACCTTCTGCCAGAAGGAGAGAGAGGCTTCAAGTCTGCGTAAGATTGGATCCCATGTGTGTTCTGAGTTGAGGACTGGTAGGAAGAAATGTCCCAGGATTCGGGTTGGGGAGTGAGAGATTGCAAAGGGGGAGTTAGTCGGGGGCGGTGTGTGGGTACCGATGGGGATGATGTGTGTTTTGCGATAGTTGGTACGGAGTCCTGTATATTTGGCACACGTTCGGAGGCAACAGGCTGCGGTTTGAATTTCACTTTCTGAGGTGAGGATGAGTGTCGTGTCATCTGCATATGCGATGATGGAATTACGGAGATGAGGGGCGATGGGTATTCCTTGAAGGTGGTACCGGAGGAGGTCTGCAATGGGTTCCATTGCGCAGATGAAGAGAAGTGGTGCTATAGGGCAGCCTTGATGCACCCCTGAGTGGAGGGTGATGGGGGAAGTGAGGTGTCCGTTGATGAGGAAGTGTATTGGGGTATGGTAGTGTAGGAGTGTGATCCAGCGCATGAAGGATGGAGGGAAGCCTAGGTGTTGTAAGGCTGCGTATAGGTATTCTCGATTAAGGGAGTCGTAAGCTTTTTCAAAGTCCGTCGCAAGGTAGTATAACGGGGAGGAGGTGCGAATCCCCCAGTGATGAAGATCATATCGTTGTGAGAGAGCGTGTTGGATGTTTCGTCCTGGTACAAAGCCAGTTTGATCGTGGTGAATGACGTAGGGGAGCGCTTTTTTCAATCGAGTTGCAAGGAGCTTAGCGAGGATTTTGTACTCAATATTCAGAAGGGAGATTGGTCGGTAGTTTGCAATGTCATAGGGGTTGCCCTTTTTATAAATGAGGGTTGTTATGGAGGAGGCAAAATCTCCCATTTGGGAAGGGTCAGCTAGGATCTGGTTACAGAACTGGAGGAGCTGGGGTGCTATCTGGGAGATGAATAGTTTGTAGAATTCTCCCGAGAGTCCGTCTGGTCCTGGGGTTTTATGTAGCGCCTGGGAGAGTGCTGCTACTACGAATTCACTGCGAGTGATTGGTGATTCTAACTCAGTTAGGATTTGACGTGGGATATGTTTCTTAAACTGAGGGAGGAGAATGGGAGAGAAGCTGTCAATATGATCGGGTCGTTGGTAAATTCGTTGGAAGAGGTTTTGTGTGATGCGTGCTAGTGCTTCTGGGGAAGATTTAAGTGCGCCATCACTATCTCTTAAGGCCATGATGGTTGACGAGCTTTTGGGTGGTTCCGTTTCCCGAGTCAGGAGAGCTGAGGCCCGACTTCCTTCGATGTTCCATTTCAGGAGTGATTTTTCCCGATGAGAGAGTACTCGCGAGGAGTAGTACTTGTGCAGATGTTGTTGGATAGTGTGGAGCCTAGATAGGAGGGGCGTGGTCGGATTGGTTTGTACTGTGTCATGGGTTGCGTTGAGTTGATGTTCCAAGTGGTGGAGTGTTTTGCGCTTGCGCTCCGCTTCCTGTTTACTGAAGATTTTGAGGTGAGATGTGAGGGTGTGTTTCGTTAGTAACCAGTGATCTTGTATGAGAGTCGGGAGGACGTTTTTGGAAAAAGGTCGCTCGAGGAGTGAGGTGTTCAATTTCTTGAATTTGTTGTCCCCTATGAGGCGAGTGGGGGGGTATGAGCGAGAGGAAGTTGGCTTGGATGTGATCTGACAGCTGGGGTGTTAGTGGCAGATGGGTAACGGTAGAGATTGGGGTGTATAATTTGGGGTGATGGTATATGCGGTCGAGACGGGAGTAGGCATTCGTGGGCTTGAACTTAAATGTGAAGGGATGCTGTGTGGGGTGGAAGAGGTGAAATGTGTCGATGAGGTTCAGATTTTGTAGCATGGCAGAGAGGAGGTCTGAGTCGATGTCGCATGATGGGGGAGACCTGTCGGTGGAATGGGTAACCACATTGAAGTCGCCAAGGAGGAGGTGTGGTGGAGATTCCCTGAGAAGGGAGTGAATGTTATTCCAGAACTGCACTCTCTCTGTTGGTTGGGCAGGTGCGTAGATTGCAACTATGGGGATGGTTTCTGCGCGCCATTGGAGCCGAAAGGAGATTGCACGGCCGGGGATGAGGATCTGGGGGTTTTGGAGTGAGGTGTGTTTCGAAGTTTCTACAATGATCCCTCCCGTGTGCGAGGATGCGGAGGGACATGTGAATATGTCATAGTGTTCATCGAGATTAGAGAATAGTATGGATTGCGACGATTGGATGTGTGTTTCAGTGAAGATTGCAACATGGACTTGGTGGGCATGTAGGAAGTGGTATGGATTATCTTGCTTTGTAGTGGAGTTCATGCCATTGCAGTTCATGTGTAGTGCATTAAGACGTGTGGTCGTAGTCGGTTCGTTCCATTGGTGCTGGAGTGTGTGTAGTTTTCTTTTCACTTCTCGGAGATCAATGGGTCTTTGGAGTTCGTAGTGAGGGATAGGGGGACCGTGAGGGAGAGATGGGCGCCATCCAACCAGGACAAGACCGTTCTGTCTAGGCTGGTGGGGGTTGGGGTCAGGGGCAGGTGTGTGAAGGGGACGTGCACGTGGTTTTGGGTGGGAGCGTCGTGTTTGTTGTGTGGAGTGAAGGAGGTAGAGCAGAGAAGGTCTGTGTAAGCATTGGTGGTGGAGTCTATGAGGGATGATGGGTTAAGGAGATTGGGGGTTTTGTTGTTTTGTGCCGTAAGCATGGGTTTGCATAGTGCACTTAGCGACGGTGGGGTTGTCAATGTAACAAGGTCTTGCGGAGGATGTGCTAGTGATGGAGATCTGTGAGGTATGGGTGGGCTGTTTGACGGGTTATATCATTGTAGGTGGGTTTGGGAGAGGGATTACTAGCCACTAGCTAGAGAAAGCAAAAAAATTTGCGGCCGGAAAATTCATCCTCAATCAAATCAGGAAGATGGGTACATGTAGGTCACCAATTTTGGGGTTACGTAATAACACAATGCAGTCAGTTAGTTAGATCAGAAGATCCGCTCCACCAGGACTTCCGCAAGGGCAATTTTGTCTGTAGTCGGCGTTTTTTTCCACCAACAGCTCATCGCATATTTTCCAAGGATTATCATTTTTTTAGGTTACGTGATAACCCAATGCAATCAATTCAGTAGCTAGGAATCTGCGTTGACGTCAGAAAATCCGCTGCACAAGGACTTTCACGAAGGCACTTTTGTCTACAATCGGCGTTCTTGTCCACCAATAGCTCAACGTGTATTTTCTAGGTATGTTTTTCTGCACTTCTCTCGCGTCTCGACGACATGCTCTCTCTATGCGCTATTTTTCTTGCGGAAGCAACTCCCAGTCCGAGAAAAACATGCGAATCAGACAAACTTCGCGTATCAACCAATTGTTTTTTCAAAGCAGGCATTGCAGGCAAAAACGTGGCTCGACCGACGACTTCTCCACGGACGAGAGGGGAACGTCAAGCCAAAATTGCTTCCGAGGCAGAAAACATGTTTCAACCCGGCCTTAGTGTGTTACTACATAACCCCGATGCACGCCTGCATGCAGCCAATACCACTAGTTGGTATACGCAGTAGCGTATTGTCACTCGTTCGTGGACCTGTTTTTGAGGCGTCTGCTAACCAGTGACTTGTATAAGTTACTTTGTGCCTCTGAGGGCCACATTAAATACACCAATGATATTCAACAAGGGTGCAAAGTTGCACGAAAGGCGTGCATGGGTTACGAAGTACGACAAGCATACATAATGTACATGATGAAATAAGAATAAATGTAATCGATATGAAAAATTCAAGTTATATCATCATTTTGATTGCAACGGGTTGAGTCTCCAACTCCTTCCCTGAAGTCGTCGTCAAAGTTCCTCGAATGGCGTTCTCAGTCTGCATCAGGGGTTTACCCCCTTCGCAGGACTGAGGGGCTATCGTCATCAACGACCCAAGGCAGGAAGACTCAAATACTTCGAGTCTCCGCAGGCCCATTTCCGTTTTTAACCTTTCCCCTGGTTTTGGGACCCATACCGAGGGTTTTTACCTCAAACTCGTGTCTTCGCACAAGTTACTTTGATATCTTTATGTCGAAGTTTGTCCCAAACGAACTTCGATTTATGTTTTGACGTTCTAGCGCGAAATCGTCGCATGCAAAGCACGCTGGCGATTTTGTGCCAGTTCTCTCGTCCTCACCCTTGATCCCCCTATCCCTCGTCCTCGCTTGCTCGTTTTGCAAGGAGGGCGAGGGGGGGCGAGGGCACGAGGCCACGACGCCTTCCCCTCGAGGCCCTCATGGCCCCTCAGCCGCCGATCAAGCTGAGGCCGCGATCGGCTGCTGGTGACTGACCGGCCAATGGCCCGCCGGTCGCTTGGCCGGCCGCCGGCAGTCTAGCCGGCCGGCAGCGAGCTGGCCGGCGGCCAGCAAAATGCAGGCCGCCGGCCTGGCTTTGCTCATGCCAGGGGTGGTGCGCAACCACCCCTCGCTTCAGCGAGGAGGGAGGGCCGAACCGGCCCTCCCGCTACATTCGTCCCCACTTGTTATGAACCGTCTCGGTTCATGAACAACAAGCAGGATTTCCACTTAGTGAGTCATCAACATTGTGAAAGAAAATGAAAAATTTCAATCACCAGCTAGACATGGACACGTGCATGGTACTTGGACCTAAGCTGCAGCTTGTAGGTCAGCATGGCTAGCGGTCTCCCCCCTTTAGGCTCAAGCGTCCGCGCGATAACCATGTTGGGCATTCCCAACCTCCTATGGTCGCTGTCCATGAATGATGTCCTATGGGAATGTTGTTCACTTTTCCCGCGTTCAGGTGGTACCTCCAGCCACGCGTTGATCTGTGCAAGTTGCAAGCTCGCTCCAGTACTGGCTGATCACCCCTGTGGGCAACCGAGATTCAGGGTCCCATGAATTATGTTTAGGTCTACAACTGGCCCAATGAACGAGGTACTCCCTAACAATGCGCGACCGAAGAATACGCTCTCCGTGCTCGAGTAGGCAAAGGACCTCATATTGGCCATCGGCAGTAAGGACTGTTGGCGGTGGCTGAACGGTTCCGTCTGCCGTGTATGGAGCCAGCAGGCTCATATGAAACACATTATGTATCTTCATACTCGGCAGAAGCAGCAATCGGTATGCCATTGGCCCGATGTGTGCCACAATGGGAAACGCCCCAATCCACTTCGGTAGAAGTTTCCTTGCCCCTGGCAATTTCAGCCGAAGGTTTTTAGTGCTAAGCAGTACTTTGTCACCGATTTCAAACGAGACCTCCTGGCAACCTTTGTCAGCATATGCCTTTTGTCGTTGCCGAGCTGCTTGAAGGTGACCCGTCATCTCTTGTAACAAGGAGTCGATGCGCTTGGCAAAGGCTTGAGCGGAAGGAACCTGCCCTATTGTACTCCCACTATTCACCAATGAAGAGGGTACCACTGGATGCCGACCACTATTCAACACGAATGGTATGAAGTGTGTGGACTCGTTCATTGAGTTGTTCACCGCAAACTCTGCCGGTGTTAGGAATTCGTCCCAATCATACATGGCAGGGTCCACGTACATGCGGAGCATCTGCCGTAGAGTGCGATTCATGCGCTCTGTTATTCCGTCATTTTGAGGGTGAAATGCTGTCGACATTTGTGACTCACTGCCGAAGTACTCATGCATCTTTTGCCAGAACTTACTAGTAAATTTTTGATCTCAATCGGAGATAATGCACAATGGCAAGCCGTGGTACTTTACGGCACCCTCAAAGAAGAGATGAGCGGTCTCCTCTGCATTCACGTCAGTGGTTATAGGAAAGAAGTTTGTCATCTTCGTCAAAAGATCCACAACCACTAGTATTGCATCGTGGCCACAGGCCGTGTCCAGAAGACCAGTAATGAAATCCATGCTGACGCACTCCCATGGAGTCCCAGGAATGGGAAGCTGTTGGAGGAGTCCAGCATGATTCTTGTTACTAGCCTTATTCTGAAGACATGGGTCGTATGTCATGCAATACTTACGGACATCGATACTCCATCCTTGCCACCAATAGTGGTCCGAGAGTGCCTGTCCGGTCTTTCGGGGTCCCACATGACCTGCAACCGGCGGGTTGTAGAACTGGGAGATGATTTTTGCTCGAAGGTCTCCCGAGTTTGGCACAACAACTTGTCCTCCGTGCCAGAAGATTCCTGCGGCCTCCACCAAGTCGTACTTGTCTAGATTTTGAGATTCTTGAAACCAAGAATCCACACAATATCCCGTCGTGATCCTGTTTACAAAACCGTTGTAATGGATAATCTCTCGTGGTGGTTGCCGCAGAGGTGCAAGGGGATCTGGTGATTATACTGTTGCTGTTGCCATGGCCATAAAACACCCACCAACCTCGGTGGTTGCTTTAACTTCCACAGGCTGTCGGCATAGTGGATTGGCCACATTGATGCGTCTTGGCCGATACTCCCACGTGAACGAGAATCGACTCAGGTATTCGCTCCAATGCGCCTGACGTCGTGACAGGTTCGGTTACGTTTGGAAAAACACCAATAGATTATGGTCGGTCACGACCGTCACACCCCCTTGAGCACCCTTGAGGTAGCAACACCACATCTTGAAAGTATGTACTACCGCAAGGAGCTCTTGATCCCTTGTCGTGTATCGCGTTTCTGTGGGGATGAGCTTCCGGCTCTCATACGCAACTGGGTGACCATTGTGTACGAGAGCGGCTCCAAGTCCTACTACTGACGCATCACATCGCACCTCCCACGGTTGCGATGGATCCAAAAGAGCTATGACGGGCGCGGTGGATAGAAGCTCTTTAACTTGGAGAAAAGCGTTCTCGTAATCAGATGTCCATTCCCAAAGCACGTCTTTTTGCGTGAGCCTGGTTAGTGGTACTACCAGGGTCGAATACCCTTGCATAAACTGTTGAAAGTGGTTTTCAAGGCCAAGAAAAGACCAAATATGTCCAACATTTTTGCGGCGTGGCCAGTCCTCAACGGCTTGGACCTTTCGTGGGTCGACACGAATGGCGTCCTTGCCGACGATGTGTCTAGGGTATTCGAGCTCATCTTGTTCAAACTTACACTTGCTCACGTTTGCATAGAACTTCTGTTCCCAAAGGATTACGAGAGCTTTGCACAGATGTTCTATGTGCTCTTCCATTGATTTGGAGAAAGCCAGGATGTTGTCTCGGTAAACCAAGATGAAATGTCTGAGTTGCTTGACGAACATTTGGTTCATTTCTCCTTGGAAGGTTGCCGGGGCATTTGTAAGCCTGAAGTATAACACTCGGAACTGATAGTGTCCCTTGTGCGTTTGAAACGCAGTCTTGGGCACATCATCTTCTGTAATGCGGATTGGATGGTACCCTTGAGACAAATCCAAGGAAGAAAACACTTTTGTGCCTTACAGTTGGTCAGAAAGGTCCTCAATCCGTGGTAAGGGGAATCGATTTATCACCGTCAGCTTGTTCAACGCCGGGTAATCCATGCACATTCGTAAACCTCCGTTCTTTTGTTCACAAAAAGGATCGGCGCACCGTACGGTGAGCTACTGGGCTCGATCCACCCTTTTGCAAGGTACTCTTTGATTTGGCGTTTGGCCTCTCGCCTTTTTGCTAGACTAAGGCGATACATGGGTCTGAACGGAGGAGTCGCCTCCTATTGCAGCGGAATCGTGTGGCCCATCGTGTGTCTTTCTGGTGGAAGCCTAGCCGGTGGGTCTTGGAATACATCCGAGAACTCTCCCAATAGAGCTTTGATCTCTTGTGGCGTGCCTTCCTTCACGTCGTCCTCCATTTTTTTCAGCTACGCCAAGAAGTATCAAGAACCTTGTCAAATACGTCTCTTGACCTGCATCGCAGACAAGTTAGCATGGACTTTGAGTCTGGTCGGTGATAACTCCGTGCTCGGAATCAACGTAAAGCGGTGCTGTCCTTTTCAGAGGATCAAACGCTTTGATTCAAAGCACATTAGAGCCTTGTTCTCACAGAGCCAAGGATTGCCTAGCACCACGTCAAACGGGTCAAGAAGGTTGAGTACCTTCAATGTGACACTCTGTGTGTACCATTGAATACAAGTTTTTGCTTTACAAGTACCGATCACGGGTACCATACGGTTGTCACCGACAAAATCTGCGCCATTCAATGGCTCGTACTTCACGCCAACCTGACGGGTAAAGCCAAGGCTAACAAAAGAGTCATCTCCTCCAATATCAGCAAGTACGTTCACGGAACCACTAGCTAGGTGTCCTTTGAACTGCATCATCATGTTACCTCTACTCTTCCTAGTGAGCATGCTCGACGACGGCAAGATGAGTTTGTGATAAAGACGGAATCTGTGCGACGGGTGTCGCAACTCCCATGATTCACTTACTCGAGTCTACATCTAGTGGGTACGTGTAAATTTGGCCAGCACCTTCCAGTCTGTATATTTGACTGGGTCGAAATCATCAAATAAAGGTATCGCAAACGTGATTGAGCTCCTTGCTTTGAGGGCGTTTTCTTCAATCCCTGTGTCACACAATTCTTGCACAGTGGTCAGTGTTGCCACCACTAAGCTTGTATGATCATGCATCTTGTCCAGAGATACGAGGTTTAGTGGGCAATGTCGGTCAGCAAGTGTAGAATGCGGTTCAACAAGACGAGAGAAAACAACGGAGAAATTTGAACTCGTCAAAAACTCAAATTGTTTTACATCCTCATATGAAAAAATGAACCCACACTCGTGATCGTGTTTTACCCCTGAGTGGTCCCCACTGACGTCACTCAAGGGTGGGGAAAACCCGTCCCACAGCCTTGTCCGTTACCACGGCCGGGCCCATTGCTGCGACCACGACCCTGTCCACGGCCTTGCCCGCGGCCTCCTGCCGCACCGTCCCCACGAGGTGCTGCTGTTGCAGCTAACGCCGTGGCCTCTTGTCCACCACCAGCAGCCTGAGGGCACTGAGCCCTAAAGTGGCCTGGCTGCATGCAGTTATGGCAGAGTCCTTCGCGGAAGGCTGCGTTGCGACGCTCACGCGCCGCCTACAGCTCGTCATTCTCGAGGCAGCGCTTGTTGTTGGGCCCCTTGTGTCCACCAGCCTTCTTGGCTGGAGGGTTTGCGGCCTGCATGCCCTTGACCCTGCCTCGTTGTCCAGCAGACCCACCAGCCCCTGCAGCATCCATGCGCATATCACGGCCTTGCTGTGCACGCGCGTGCGGCCGTGCATTAGAGTAGTGCTTCGGGTTCGCCGAATACACTTCGCTCATGTAGTCGCGCAACACCCTCCAGCTTGTCCAAGCTTGGCCAGTGGCCATCGTGGTGGTCTTTTCCTTTAGTTTCTCGCTGGCGAGACCATCACGCAAGTATTCCAGCAGCATGCACTTCGGATACTTGAAGGTGTGAGTCCCATCGCCCTCGGTGAAGCTTTTGGCTTCCTCCACGAGTGCGGTGAACTCGCTCAAGTAGGATTAGAGCCAGTTGCCCAGCTGCCTGAAGTCCTTGATCTTGTGGAAGGCGCGCTACGCCTCGTCACGTTGGGTGCACTTCTTGCACATGATCGTGCAGAAGGCATCCCACGGCATGGGGTGCCACTCAAGGTGCGGCTGATGCGCAGTCAACTCCTTAACCACATGCTTGAAGAGTTTGTCTTCAAGCCGCATTGTGGCAAGGTCGCCCCACTGGCTGAGTGGAGCGTTGTGGACACGTAGAACGTGCTCCATGCGATTCAGCCAGTCGGTCAGCTTCATGCCCTTCCGGAAGATCTCCACACTGTGGAGGAAGGACGTGTTCATGACCGACCCCGAATTCGTCAAGGTAGGCAAGTCGTCGCTGCCACCGGCAGTGGCATCCGCAGCTGCGGCACGTTGCGGTTGTTGCTGCATCCGTACCTCGGTCACGCTCTGTAATGCCTTGTCAAGGTCCTTGCATCAGGGGCTTGCCTCATGGGCGACTAGGTGCTGCAGCTGGCGATCACGGTTGAGGTCCGTGATGCTCTGCTCGACGTGGGCCACTAGGTTGGAAAACACGAACTTGAGCTCTCATGTCGTCAGAGCATCGATGATAGCCTCCAGGCCTTCGCGTTGTCCGTGCACCTTTACCCACTACAGGAGGCTACGGTTCGTGTACATGCCTCCAAGGAGTTCCACCTTTTGAAGGAGACTATCGTCAGCGACGGCGCTCGAGTGGGTGCTGCCTTGCCCCATTGCGGCTACATCGTAGGAAGAGGGGTCCGCCCCCATTCCTCCGAGTGGTGCCGTATCTCCACCGTCGATGGTGATCTTGAGTCGGCCTGCTGCCTCAGCAGCAAACTCCGCGAGCCTACGACGGTCATCGCGAATTGCCTTCGCGGTGACGTCGTCTGGCTCGTTCTCACACAAACTCCCCGTATGGCTGCTTTCAGCGTCCTTGTTGCTCTTGGCTGTCTTGCTTCCGTCGGCAGCTTTAGGCGATGCGGCGGGCGCCTTGCCCTTCTCGAGCAATTGGCCTGAGTTTGCCGCACAATGATGGCGATGGTCGCGAATCCTTGTCGCCGTTGCCATCGTCGGTGTCGTGCTCTTTGTCGGGGTCCTCCTCCGGGGGATCCTCTTTCATCGCGTCATCCGTCGCGTGGGGGTCGCCCACGTGCACCTCGACGTGCTCGTTGAGTGCTTTTTTGGCCTCCGCATGCTTCTTGGTGTCGCCGATGTTGGCGTTGGTTGTCTTCGGCAGTACGGTTGCCTTCCGCGGTACGGATGCCTTTGGGTTGGCAACCGTGCTCGCGGCGGCGGCTCCTAAAATTTTGAGTCCGCAGAGAGCTTGTGGTGAGGCTTTCACCACCTTGCCCTTGTTGGTCTTGGAAGGTCTAGCACTTGCCATCTCGTCGCCCGTACAACTAGCACGTGAAGACCATTGTGAAGATCATCCCACAACACAGTTTTAGGAGGAATCGCCTCCTAAAATCTTGCTCTCACAATCGGTGAAGCAATTTTAATTCAAGTTTCTATTTTCCTAGACCACCACATCGGCACAAGGTCGTGGATATTGAAATTAGTCCTCCTAAGCTGTGACTCACGGTATTTGGTAGCAACTAGGATCTAGGAAAATAGAAAATAGCAATAGAAGGGAATAACAAGAAGTGTGAGTACCGCTAAAAAAACTAGGACAACGAGTAANTCACCACCTTGCCCTTGTTGGTCTTGGAAGGTCTAGCACTTGCCATCTCGTCGCCCGTACAACTAGCACGTGAAGACCATTGTGAAGATTATCCCACAACACAGTTTTAGGAGGAATCGCCTCCTAAAATCTTGCTCTCACAATCGGTGAAGCAATTTTAATTCAAGTTTCTATTTTCCTAGACCACCACATCGGCACAAGGTCGTGGATATTGAAATTAGTCCTCCTAAGCTGTGACTCACGGTATTTGGTAGCAACTAGGATCTAGGAAAATAGAAAATAGCAATAGAAGGGAATAACAAGAAGTGTGAGTACCGCTAAAAAAACTAGGACAACGAGTAAGAAAACCTAGATAAACAAGCAAGTATAAGGTTAAGAAGGAAAAGACTACTTTTCTTCTTGTCTTCCCTTGTCTCTTCTTGCGTCTTCTTGGCACACCTTGCCTCCCCTTGGAGGCGCCTTTCTTGTGCTCCACGGCAATGTGGCGGCCTCGAAGAATTCTCCGAGTAACGCTTTTCTCCTTTTTCTTTTTCTCTCAGGCCGTGAGAGTCTCTAGTATTGGAGAAAGGCGCTGCCCCAATTTCTGGTTGAAGAGGAGCGGGAGGAGCCTTGAGAAGAGGGGAAAAGTAGGTGGTTTTGGGGGTGGGTACTCCCTATCCCGTCCCAAAAGTTTTCCCCTAGCCCACTGAGATGGAGAAGAAACTGTAGAGAAGAAGTCACAAAAAATAGAGCTCTTCTCTAGCTTCCAAACGCACTTTACGGCGCTTCAAACGGTGAAGCGTAGATGCCGTAGTCCCTTCTGGCGGTTCTATTGCTGCTTGCTGCTGTCGGCGGTGTTTCATCTATGTCGTAGCCGTCGTTTCCGTCAAACTCTTGGTCGCGAGGGTCGTTTAGCTCTGAGAACCACTGTAACGGGTCGAATCTCCAGCTCCTGCCCTGAAGTCATTGTCGGAGTTTGCCAAATGGCGTTCTCAGTCCGCGTAAGGCGTTTACCCCCTTCGCAGGACTGAGGGGCAATCGTCATCAACGACCCAGAGCAGGGAGACTCGAGTATTTCGAGTCTCTGGAGGCCCATTTCCTTTTTTAACCTTATCCCTGGTTTTGGAACACAAACGGGGGGTTTCTACCTTGAACTCGTGTGTTCGCACGAGTTGTTTCGTCATTTTGGTTTCGAAGTTCGTCGCAAACGAACTTCGATTTACATTTTGACATTCTGGCGTGAAATCGTCGCGTGCGGGGCACGCTGGCAATAACGTGCCAGTTCCTTCGTCCTTTCCCTCGCTCCCCCTATCCCTCATCGTCGCTTGCTCGTTTTGCAAGGAGGGCAAGGGGGGGGGCAGGAGGCCACAAGGCCTGGCCCTCTAGGCCCTCGTGGCCCCTCAGCTGCCGATCAGGCTGAGGCCGAGATTGGCGGTTGGCGGCTGACCGGCTGGTCGCTTGGCCAGCTACCGGCCGTCCAGCATGCCGGCAGCAAGCTGGCCGGCGGCCAGCGTAATGCTGGCCGCCAGCCAGCCCTTGCTGACGCGAGATGTGGTGCGCAACCACCCCTCGCTTCAGCGAGGAGTGAGGGCCGAACCGGCCCTCCTGCTACATTGATACATGAGTAAGGATGAAAAAAAGAATAAAGAATGGGATGGGTAAAACATATTTTTATAAGCAAGCAAGATAGAAGGTAGTTGATTTTTGGAAATAGAAGAACACTAAAACAAAACTGTAGTGTACGAGCCATTCTTTGCATAAAAATGGCATTGAATTATACTTCTCCGGTTTTGGGGATTCTAGACTTGTGTCTTGAGAAGTTGAAGGACAGAAAAACATAACTGGCTGGAGTCTAGTTTGACTCTAGCCTGGAAAATATCATTTGGCCGGATTCTAGGTGAAACGAGTGCCCCAATGGTAAATCCATCGCGCCACTCCTCTTCTACTCTTAGATTGGCGCTAGGGTCCTGTTCCAGCGTGGCAATGCCATGTGGAATGATTAGGCTTAGGATTATTGTTTTATGTCCATGCCTTATGATGACATGTCCATTTATGGCACAGTTTGTCTTAGCCAAAATGGTTGAGGCGACTATTCTCCGCTCCTCCTTGGACTACACTTTCTGAGGGCCTAAGTTTTGGGTTCAGAAGTTAGTCGCAAAACGGCCAATGCCGTTACAGTGGCATGAGAGCCAGACTTCCGTAAGTTTTCTGACTTTTAAATTCCATCTGGCCGTTCCTTACTCTTAAAAAATGTCACTGTTTGTCGATCCGGCAATTGCAACGAGAGAATCAAGAAAATGCCCGTCGATGGAGTCTATGGACTAGGTATGGGCCGACAGCCCGCCCGTGAATTCCACACGACAGGTGGCAACAAGCTAGGCCGCTTTTTCGCTTGCTCCCTCGCTCGCTCACGCAACCGGTGCGTCGGCGAGGGAGAAAAGAAAGAAAAAAAACTGCCTCACTCTGCTGATAGAAAACGTCACACGATCCGGCTTGCTCGCTTATTTGGCGAGTAGCCCGACGCGCTCGCTGATCGGCCGGACAGGCCCACCAGCGAGTGGTGACAAGTGAGGGCCGACCTGGAGGGCCTAACAACTGCGCATGGCACAGATGGGGAGGGGGTGACCCCTCCCCCTCTACTACTCGTCTCAAGCGCTGACAGCGCTAGGAAGGGACAAAGGGAGCGACACTTCCCTCTCCTCCGTCCTCTTAGGCGCCAACGGCGCTAGGAAGGGAGAGAAGGAGCGGCACTCCCCTCTCCCCCTCCTCTCAGGCACCAACAGCCCTAAGTGTTGGTATTTGTGCATCTCTCATCGTACTCTCTTGTGTCCCCCCAACTTCTGTACATCGGCGTGTAGATGATTGACGGTGAGACTCGACATTGCTGGAGTGTTGCTCGGTGGAGCTGACACACGCTAAGGTCTACTCACTGCTCATTGGAGCCTCCTCCCTCAGGCGACACGCTCAGCTCCATCAACAGGCCTCCTCGACGGTCGGGCCACCGGCGGTCACTCCCACTGCAGATGTTGTCTGCATGCACCTAGTGTTGTTTCTGGTTGTGGCATTGTGTCTTCAGCATCATGCTTTGCCTAGGGTCCATGTCTCCTACCGTGTGGCCCTGTTTGGCATCATTGACTGTCGTAGGCACTGCTTGGGTTCGTGCAGCCATAAATCTTTGCTACTGTTTTTCTAGCTGATTCTGACCGCACGACTTCATTTGCAGCGTTGGAATTATGGTATGGTCCAGTTTTTAGGCAAAACGGACGAGACTCAGGTTTTGGGCTGTCGGGCGTCTGGCAGGGTTTACCGAGAAAACCCTATTTGTCAGAATATAGGTCTAGGACCATATTCTGATTGGCTGGTTAGCTGAGTAAGAAGTTCTCCACTAGTGGGGGAGAGCTAGAACTTGGAGGGGTCTCCCATTGTTGCTCATTCTTCATTTCTAATTAGTCACTCTCAGTTTGCAGCTGCTTTCTGGGGCTAACACTGGCGTGCGTGTTTCTGAGTAAAAAACCCAGAGCTTCCAGACTTAGACTCTAGAGCAGCAGACTGAGGGGCAGCAAACTTAAGCAACGAGTGTGGAAGCCTGCACGCTACATCAACAATGCTGCTGCCCCAACCTGTTGCCTAGTATTTCTAGCTTGGTATCAGAGCCAGAGCGTAGCAGCAGCAGCAGAAGACTGGTGTACAGGTGCTAGATAACGACAACGGACCTCCATATGCGCCAATGCAGGGGAAATGCTGCCGGATTCTTTCCAGTAGCATTGACCCGCTTGGTGGCGGCGTCAGATTTTTTCCCACGGCCACTGGGCCAGGGGAAATGCTGCCGAAATGTTTTTGCAGTACTGACCCCCACGTGTGACGTGAGGAGGTGACTGGCAGGCCGCTTCCGACACTTGCGGGCGACGACACACGCTACAACGTCACCCAGGTGCAATGACTGGCACTAGCAAGCAGCAGCAGCCTGTAACAGCGACAGTCACATGTAACGGTAGCGAGCAGTAGCAGTAGCAGCCAGCAACAGCTGCGTGTAGTAGTAGTAGCGGGCGGCAGTAGCAGCTCGCAGTAGCCCGCAGCAGCAAGCAACAGCGGCAGCCAGTAGCAACAGCCCGCAACAGCAACAGCAATGGCAACAAGCAGTAGCAGCAATAGCGAGCAGCAGCTACAATAGCAAGCAGCAGTTGTAGCAGCAAGCCGTTGTAGTAGCCAGCTGCTATAGCAGCAACAACGAGCACCTGTCGGCAGCATCAAGCAGCAGCTGCTGCTGCTCGCAGCCCGCAACTCGTCGTGAGTGACGGGCTGCGGGTAGCAAGCCCGCTGCTCGTAGAAAACAGTGAGCTTTGTGTCCGCTGCCCACAACGAGCAGCGGAGCCCGCTGTGACAGACAAAAGAAAGGAAAAAGAAAGAAAAAGAAAAAAAATCCCCCACCCCATTAGCTTCTCTGTCGCGGTTATAGCAGCTGCCATGGATAGTTTAGCAGCCACAGCAGTCGTAGCAGCCCGCAACAACAACAGTAGTAGTTGGTGCTGCAATTGCAGTCCTAGCAACAGCAGCAGCAGGAACAATAGCAGCTGTAGTAGCTACAGCAGTAGCCGGACCAACAATAGCAGCATTAGCAGCAAGAGCAGCTGTAGTAGCGGCCCCAACAACCATCGCTACTGACGTCAGCATCCCGCTGTCGACGTCACTACTGACGTCACTGCTGACGTCATCAACACAAAAGAAAGGAAGAAGGGGGAAGAAGGCCAAAGGGTGGACAGGGAGTCACTTATAGCTGTTTCTGTGTAGATAACGCGGTGACAGTTGCTGACGTTCGCTGCTGTAAGCTGACTTCACAACTAACATCAGCAACACAAAGAAAAAAAAAACCCAAGGGACACCAAACCATGGCTAGCAGCCGAAGTGGGGAGGGGTCCTCCTCTCTTGGGGGGACCCCTAGCCCCCCTTTTTTGCAGTGGCTACAACAGCAATAGCAGGAGTAGCATCATCAGCAGTAGTAGTAGTAGCAGAAGCAATAGTAGTAGCGGCAGCATCCCTCTGGCGTCGTTGGCGGCAACCCTGACCCCCTCGTTGCTCTTCAGTAACTGTTCGCTGCCTTGACGCAGCAGCTTGCAGCGATGCAGCCATCGGCCTCCCAGATTGCCACTGGTGCACTGCCACCATTCATCCCTCCAGGGCACATTAGCCCAGTTGTGTCTGTTGCTATGCACTACCTGGCGTAATAGCACACTCAGCGCCAGCGGCAGACGGTGACCTTCGTCCTTGGCCCCACTCTGGGTGCCGGCCGCAAGCAGAAGGACTTTGAGACTCCGCTACCGTCGATTCAAGCCGACGAGCAGTTCCGGAGCTGGGAGCTCAGCATTCGGATCTGGACGCAGGGTGAGGGACTATGGGCATACTACACCCTCTCGTATGACCCCGCCCTGGCCGACTTGTTGTATGACGCTGGTCGTGCCGTACGTGCTCTAGTCCCTGTCGCCCCTCCGGCTTCCCGCCTCGTCGTAGAGCCCTTCCTTGGCGACTTCACCACTGGCACCACCCAAAACCTTGTAGCCGCGTGGTACGTCCTCACTCGTCCCCATCGCTGCTCCAGCGATGCTGAGACCAGCCACCTGCTGTGGGAGTTCAACTCCCTACACATGGGGGAGACCAAGACGGTCACCGCCTACTGGCGGCGGGTGGAGGATATCCTTCATCGCCTCGGCACCTCTGCCCCACCCCCTCTGGGTGCGCTCCTCACCATCAAGTGTGGTGCCACCGCTGCGTACGCGGACGTCTTTGTACACTACTCTCACAACGTCCTTTCCACCATGGCGGCCCTGGGCACCCTCATGCCCTCGGCATACGAGCTCTTCCTCCGAATTGAGGAAGCTCGTCTGGAGTCCCAACTCCAATGCACGGAGGCTCTGGCCTCCCCTGTCGTCACCTCTGTTGCCGTTGCCTCCCCCGCTGCAGCTACTTCATTGTCGTCAGGGAAGATGAAGCATTGGAATAAGAAAGGCAAGGGTCAGTAGCAGCAGTAGCTACCCTCGACCTGGTCAGCGGTGGCGGCTCGGTCTGCCACAACTGTGGCCAGCCCGGGCATAGGTGGTATACGTGCCCTCTATCGACGGACAAGGCGCGTGTCATCGCCACCATGCGTCGCCAGCGGGAGTGTCGTCTCGCCTCTGCCGTTGTAGCTGTTGCCGGCTCTGACGCCTTGGCCTCGTCCAGCAGCTCCACCACTCTGGTCGCTTTGCCAATCCAGCCGACACCAGTACCGCAGCCGCACCATCCACAGCCGTCGGCGCATCTTTTTGCCTTGCCTGCATAGTCATCCTCCTACTCGGGCTCCGGTGCCATCACTTTGCACTCAATCTACACTCCTGGATCGTCCTATTGTGAGCATCAGTTGGAGTAATTCATTGCACTCCAGCTCGGCCTCCTTCACCCTCCTCCTTAAGGAAGTACGAGTTGCATCACCTTCTGCTCTCCCACCCAACCCTGCATGACTGAGACTGAACTACAGTTGTGTCTCATTTCCTCGTTTATCTTGTCGTTTTCCATGGTCTCCTCTACCCCTTTCCCTGATGACGTTGTGTGGCTTGATGATTGGCAGTCTCGGTTCGCGCCTCCTTCCACCGTGTCTGCGTCCCTTGCTTGCTGCCATGTGACCGTTAGCGATTTGGCGACCCCGGTCCAGGACCCTGCTGAGACCTGGATCATCGAATATGGGGCCACGCATCACATGACGGCCTCTTGTGAGGCCTTCATTATGCTTGGTCCTGTAGACGATGTCTCTGGTGTCCGAATGGGCTCCAGACATGTGTTGCCTGTCCGTGGTGTTGGCGACGTTCATTTCCGTGGTCCTGCCGGTGACGTCTTTCTGACCGATGTCCTCTTCGTCCGAGGTCTCGAGCTCAGCCTCTTGTCCGTCACTGCCCTTGAC
The DNA here is from genome assembly GCA_023375785.1 of Penium margaritaceum. Taxonomy (NCBI): domain Eukaryota; kingdom Viridiplantae; phylum Streptophyta; class Zygnematophyceae; order Desmidiales; family Peniaceae; genus Penium; species Penium margaritaceum. Next base: position 20,916 of record SZWC01012150.1, read on the forward strand.
CGAATGAGCATGGAGGTTGTGCACTCGCAAGGTGTTGGCACCTTGTCGTTGCATCCGTCTAGTCTTGTCGTACTGCACGCCACCGCCCATGGCAACCCGTGGCATGTACTTCGCCTCTCCTCCTCTCCTCTCGTCTCCTCCCCGCTGGCCGCCACAGGCCATGTGTTTTTCACCAGCACGCTCTCTCCTTAGCATTCTCGCCTCTTGCACCACCGCCTTTGCCATGTCCACTCTACCGCCATAGACAGCAGGCTTCGCACCCAGCCGGCCAATGGCTTTGACCCGGAGACTTTCCCTCTCCCGTGTCCCACCGAGTGCATTGCTTGCGCTCAAGGGAAGATGCACTGGTCCACGTACCCTTTGTCTTCATCTCGTGCATCCGCCCCTCTCGACCTCCTCCATTCGGATGTCATGGGTCCTCTCCCCACAGAGCCCGTCGACAAACATGGCCGCTATGTCTTGACCCTCACTAACGACTATTCTCGCTACCGCTGGGTCTTCTGCCTTCGGCAGAAGAACGATGTCGCCCGAGCCATCCACGACTGGCTTGTCCTTGCGGAGCGCGAGTGTGGCCGCTCTCTTCGTCGCTTTTGCTCCGATCGTGGTGGTGAATACATGGGTGAGATCACGATCTTTCTCGTCTCTCGCGGGATCCACCATGAGAGGTCTGCGCCCTACACGCCCGCCTAGAACGGTGTCTCCGAACAGTGGAACTGTACCATGGCCAACGCCGTCCGCACCATGTGGGTCAAGTCAGGTCTCTCCGATGGCTTCTATTTTAAAGCCATGGCCTACATGACCTGGGTCTGGAACCGGGTTCCCCACGGTCCCCTTCCTCGCCAGTTCACGCCGTACCAGCATTAGTGCGGTCAGCGCGCTGCCCTCCGCCCGGCTCGCGTCTGGGGCTGCGTGGCCATCGTGTGACTGCCCACCCTACAGTAGGGCAGCAAGCTCGCCCCCCGCAGACGTCCCTGCACCTTCCTTGATGTCTCTTGTCAGTTCAAGGCCTGGCGCTTCTGGGATCCCTCCCGACATTGCATCGTCAAGTCTCGGTTCGCACTGGATGGTCAAGTCAGGTCTCTCCGACCAGTCGCGGCCGCTGGTCCCTCCGAGCCGGTAGCCACATTTGCGTCTACTGGCCCCTCCGGGCCAGCAGCTCCAATCACGTCCACTGGCCCCTCCGAGCTAGCAGCCCCAGTTGCGCCCACTGGCCCCTCCGGGCCTGCAACCCCAGTCGCATCCACTGGCCCCTTTCGGCCAACAGCCCCAGTCGCGTCCACTGGCCCCTCCAAGCCGGCAGTGCGAGTCGCGCCCACCGGCCCCTCGGGGCCGGCAGTCCCAGTCGCATCCACTGGCCCCTCCAGGTCCATAACCCCAGTCGCATCCACTGGCTCCTCCGGGCCAGTAGCTCCAGTCGCGTCCACTGGCCCCTCTTGGCCAACAACCCCGGACGCGTCCATTGGCCCCTCCGGGCCCGCAGCCCCTGTCGCGTCCACTGGCTCCTCCGAGCCGGCAGCCCCAGTCGGGCCCACTAGCCCCTCTGGGCCAGCAGTCCCCGTCGCGTCCACTGGCCCCTCCGGGCCAATAGTCCCAGTCGCGTCCACTGACCCCTCTGAGCTAGCAATCCCTAGTCGCGCGCAGTGGCCCCTTTGGGCCAGTAGCCCCAGTCGCATCCACGGGCCCCTCCATGCCGGCAACCCCAGTCGCATCCACTGGCCCCTCCAGGCTAGCAGCTCTACTCGCGTCCACTGGCCCCTCTGGGCAAGCATCCCCGGTCGCATCTGCTGGCCCCTCCGGGCCAGCAGCCCCGTCCGCCTCAGTTGGCCTGTCGGACTCAATGCCATTGCCTGCACTGCCACGGTACACACGGGGCCCAGGTGGCAACCTCGGACCTAGGCCGTCGGTGAGCGCGTTGACCGTCGCACCACGCTCCGTGGCGTGCGGACCCCCCATGGCTCCACGTGTCTCCTCCACTCCCACGATCGTGAGTTGGGATCCTGAAACCAAGGCCCTCGGCTTGACCACCTCGACCATCATTGCAGTCCTTCACCAGGGCTCCGCACTGGGCTATGCCATGCGTCATTACGCGCATCGGCCCGATGTCATGGATGCACTCACGCGCATCCCACCTGGGGCTCAAGATGGACACGCTCTCTTAGTCCGCTCCACCGCAAGCCCGGAGGACCCAACTAGCCTGCGCGAGGCACGAGCCTCTCCTGAGGCCGCACATTGGGACGTTGCTTGTGTCGATGAGCTCACTGCCATCCGTCAGCACCACATGTACGACCTCATCGACCTTCCTCCAGGTCGGAAGGCCATCGGTGCCAACTGGGTCTTTTGGTGCAAGTGGAAGCCAAACGGGTCCTTGGACAAGTACAAGGCCTGCCTTCTACCCAGATTCCTTGGGTTGATCACAACCAGATCTTTGTCCCAGTTGGCCAAATCTCCACTAGCCGGGCACTCTTCAGCCTGGTCGCCCAGCATGGGTGGGAGCTGCATCAGATGGATGTGAACAACACTTTTCTCCATGGCTCACTGGAGGTGAGGAGCTCTACATGGTGCAGCCCCCAGACTTTGACGATGGCACTGGGAGAGTCTGGCAGCTGCGAAAGGCCCTTCATGACCCGAAGCAGTCACCACGGTGCTGGAACGAGGAGATCAGCAGCAATCTCCTTTGCGGCGGGCTGCAACGCAGCACCGCTGACCCCGCACTGTTTGTCTGTCCGTGAGGCCAAACTTTTGCTACTGTTTTAGTGTACGTAGAGGATCTCCTCATTGCGTTGCCAGACACGGCTGCCATCCAGCGTGTCAAGGACTTGTTGCATGCCGACTACCAGATGAAGGATCTCGGATCTTTCAGAGTCATCCTGGGCATGGAGCTCGAGCATGATGGCTCCCAGAGTGTCTTGCACATCCACCAGGCCGCCTATGTGCAAACTTTGTCCACCCGCTTTGCGGAGGACCTGCCACTCGTGCCGAGCGTATCTTCACCCATGATAAATGATGGCCAAGTGAAGTTGAAGAGTCCTGACCCAGCTGTTGTGGAGGAGCCGGTTGACGTGACCACGTACTTGTGAGTCATCGAGTCACTCATGTTCCTGGCGATGACGACGCGCCCAGACATCGCGTTTGACGTCAACCTCCTAGCCCAGTTTTCTCAAGAGCCGCGTCACCTCCACTACGAGGCCACGATCTGAGTACTGCACTATGTTGTCTCGACTCCTCGGCAAGGTCTCATGTTCCGCCGCCAGCCGTCTGTTGTTGCTGTAGGCTACACCGACAGTGACTGGGCCGGCAGTCCGGACGGTAAGAGTCGCACAGGTTAGATTTTTCTGATTGGTGGCACAACTGTGTTCTGGCGCAGTGGCAAGCAAGGGTACATTGTATGTAGCACTACTAAGGCTGAGTACGTTGCTCTTTGCTCACGCGCATGTGAAAGTGTGTGGTTGCATCGTCTATTATCCGAGTTGCGTCTGTCTGTCGCATCCATCACGTTGCATTGTGACAATGAGAGTGCCATGGCCATCACCGATAATGACGGCGTGCATCACACACGCACAAAGTACATCAAGGTTTAGTATCACTGTGTGTTTTTGTTGTTGCATGACGACAGCATCAGCATCGTGTGGGTTGAGACAACACAGTAGTTGGCTGACTTCTTGACCAAGGCACTGAAGCGTGACTTGTTCAAGAAGGCTCTGAGTTCAGTCGGTGCATTCGTGAGTGGCTCTCTTTGTCCCTGCCTCAGTTTCTGCATGACTTGGGGGAGTCTGGTCATTGACTGTGCCTCTGCCAGCACATGTGCACTACGCGTGTGTGTCATGGGGCAGTGTTGGTTTTCATGCATCTCCCATTGTGCTCGGTTGTGTCCTTCCAGGTTGTGTACATTGGTGTGCAGATGACTGACGGCGAGACTCGACGCTGCTAGAGTGTCGCATGGTGGAGCCGATGCATGCTGAGGCCCACTCACCGCTCGCTGGGGCCTCCTCCCTCATGCGACGCGCTCAACTCCATCGGCAGGCCTCCTCGGCGGTCGGGCCGCCGATGGTCAGTGCCACTGCAAATGCTGTCTATATGCACCGAGCTATGTTTTTGGTTGTGGCGTTGCGTCTGCAGCATCATGCTCCGCTTAGGGTCCATGTCTCCTACTGTGTGGCCCTGTTTGGCATCACTAACTGTCATAAGTACTACCTGGGTTCGGGGAGCCATAACTCTTTGCTGCTATCTTTCTAGTTGATTCTGAGCGCATGACTGCATTTGCAACGTTGGTATTATGGTATGGTCCAGTGTTTAGGCAAAACGGACGACGTCCGGGCTTTGGGCTGACGTGCATCTTGTAGGACTCACCGAGAAAACCCTGCCTGCCAGAAAATAGGTCTAGGACTATCTTCTGATTGGCTGGTTAGCTGAGGAACAAGTTCTGTACTAGTGGGGGGGAGCTAGAACTTGGAGGGGTCTCCCATTGTTGCTCATTCTTCATTACTAATCAATCACTTTCAGTTTTCAGCTGCTTTCTGGCGCTAACACTGGCGCGCGTGGTTCTGAGTAACAAACCTAGAGCTTCCAGACTTAGTCTCTAGAGCAGCAGACTGAGAGGGCAGCAGATTCAAGCAACAAGCGTGGAAGCCCACATGCTGCATCAATAACGCTACTGCCCCGACCTGTTGCCTAGTATTTCTAGCTCAAGGAAGGGAGAGAGGGAATGACACTCCCCTCTTCCCCTCCTCTTAGTCACCGACGGCACTTGAAGGGGAAAGAGGGAGCGGCACTCCCCTCTCCCCCTCCTCTCAGGCACCGACAGTGCTAGGAAAGGAGAGAGGGAACGGCACTCCCCTCTCCCTCTCCTCTCAGTCACCGACGTCGCTAGAAGGGGAGAGAGGGAGCGACACTCTCCTCTCTCCCTCCTCTGAGGTGCAGACGGTGCTAGGAAAGGAGAGAGGGAAAGGCACTCCCCTCTTTCCCTCCTCTCAGTCGCCGATGGTGCTAGAAGGGGAGAGAGGGAGCGGCACTCCCCTTTCTCCCTCCTCTCATATGCCGACGGTGCGAGAAAGGGAGAAAGGGAGCGAAAGTCCCCTCCTCCCCTCTTCGAAGTCGCCGACTGCGCCAGAAAAGGAAGGAATAAGCTAAGCTTTTTCCTTGCTCTCCTCTCAGGCGCCGACGTCACTTGAGCGGAGAGGGAGCTTCCCTGCCCCTCCCTCACCGCTGTCATACTTGCCTTTGCTTGGCAAACGCTTGTGCATGCGTGTGATCAGCGCAGCCGGTTGAACCGGCAGGTATGAACTGAAAAGTCACAGTTTTGACCATCAGTGATTGCCATCCTTTTTACTTCCTTTCCAGGCCTCGAAGGACATGTCCATGGAAACGGAGACGGCGTCTCCATTTGAACCTGGTTTTGACCGCCAAAAAAAAAGGCGGCATGGAGCTCATGCTAGGCCCTAAAATTCATTGAGAAGTTATCAATCATTTTTCTTCATTTTTTCCTGTTCATGGGAAAAGGGGAAGACCGAAAGTTTTCCTAACACACCACCAGGTGACGCTTGGAGAATTCCAAGCATCAAACGAAAGAGGCATTTGACATGCCACAATCTTGTTCATTTTTATGAATCATCAAGTAGAATAATTCTATGTTAACTGTCTTAAAAAGTTTCAAGAAGTGAAAATTATTGTGGTCAAACCCGAGTTTGTGGTCAAGTTGACAATGTGTAGCGGGAGGGCCGGTTTGGCCCTCCCTCCTCGCTGAAGTGAGGGGTGGTTGCGCACCACCCCTCGCGTCAGCGAGGGCTGGCCGGCGGCCAGCAACTCGCTGGCCGTCGGCCAGCTCGCTGCCGGCCGGCTGGACGGCCAGCGGACGGCCAAGCGACCGGCCGGCCACCGGCCGGCCAGCCGCCAGCCGCCGATCGCAGCCTCAGCCCGATCGGCGGCTGAGGGGCCACGAGGGCCTCGAGGGCGAGGCCTCGTGGCCTCGTGCCCTCACCCCCCCTCGCCCTCCTTGTAAATGAGCAAGAGAGGACGAGGGATAGGGGGAGCGAGGGTGAGGTCGAAATAACTAGCGCGAAATCGCCAACGTACCTCGCACGCGACGATTTTGCGCCAGGACGACAAAACGTACATCAAAGTTCGTTTACGACAAACTTCGACATAAAACAAATAAAACAACTTGTGCAAACACACGAGTTCAAGGTAAAAACCTCCGGTTTGGGTCCCAAAACCAGGGGTTTGGTTAAAAATGGAAAGGGGCCTCCGGAGACTCGAAACATTCGAGTCTCCCTGCTCTGGGTCGTTGATGACGATTGCCCCTCAGTCTTGCGAAGGGGGTAAACCCGTGACGCGGACTGAGAACGCCATTCTGCGAACTCCGACAACGACTTCAGAGCAGGAGCTGGAGACTCAGCCCGTTACAGTGGTATCAGAGCCAGACGACCCTCGCGACCAAGGGTTTGACGGAAACGGCGGCTACGACATAGATAAAATGCCACCGGCAGCTGCAACCAGCAACAAAAACGCGAGAACGGACTACGGCATCTACACTTCACGGATCGAAGCGCCGTAAAGTGCGTTAGAGAGCTTGAAAAAAGCTCTACTTTGTGGAGACTCTTCCTTCTAGCCTCTCCTCACTTCCAGAGGGCTAGGAAGATTTTTGTGGGGCGGGGTGGGGAGTCCCCACCCTCAAACCCACAAAATCCTCTCCATCTTCAAGGTTCCTTCAAAACCGCTGCATCAAAAACTGGGACAGCACCCCTCCCCAAGCTAAGGGACTCTCACGACCTGAGAGCACCCTAAAATGGAGGAGCGTGATACCTTGGCGACTTTTGGCGGCTCCCCCAACGTCGCCGGCTCAAGGAGGACGCCGCCAAGGGCCGCAAGACGCACAAAGAAGACTCAAGAGGAGGCCAAGAAAGACAAGAAGACAGGAAGAAGACAAGAAGTTAGAAGAAGGATTGGAAATGTTGCTAGGAATTGTGTAATTCCTCTTCCATTCTTTGTCCTAGCTTTGTGAGCGGTACTCACACTTCTTGTCAATTCCTTGTATTGGAATTTTCTGTTTTTGTAGGTACTAGTCCTTGCCAATCGCCGTGAGTCACGGCTTAGGAAGACTAGTTCCAAAATCCACGCCCTTGTGCCGACGTGGCGGCCTAGGAAAGTAGAAATTAAATTTATAATTGCCTCACCGATCGTGAGAGCGTGACTTTAGGAGGCGATTCCTCCTCAAAGTTGTGGGGTGGTCCTCACAACGGTCTTCACGTGCTAGTTGCACGAGCGACGAGATCGCAAGTGTCGGACCGTCTAGGACCAACAAGGGCAAGGTGGTGACGGCCTCACCACGAGCTCTTGGCGGACTCCAAGTTTTGGGAGCCGCCGCCGCGAGCACGGTTGCCAACCAAAAGGCAACCGTACCGCTAAGGGTAACCCTACCGCCGAAGGCAACCGACGCCAACCTCGGCGATACCAAGCAGCGTGCGGAGGCCAAAAGAGTGCTTGACAAGCACATCAACGCGCACGTGGGCGATCCCCACGCGACGGATGATGCCATGGAGGAGGATCTCCCAGGGGGATACCCCGACAAAGAGCACGACGTCGATGATGGTGAAGGCGATGAGGATCGCGACCATCGCCATCGTCGTGCGACAAACTCGAGCTGATTGCTCGAGAAGGGCAAGACGCCTGCCACATCGCCTAAAGCTGCCGACGGCAGCGAGACTGCCGAGAGCAGCAAGGGCGTTGAAAGCAGCCACACGGGAAGTTCCCGTGAGAACGAGCCGGACGACGTCGCCGCGAAGGTAATTCGCGATGACCGTCGTAGGCTCGCGGAGTTTGCTGCCGAGGCCGCAGGCTGACTCAAGATCACCACCGATGGTGGAGATATGGCACCACTCGGAGGAATGGGGGCGGACCCTCCTTCCTACGATGCGGCCACAATGGGGCAAGGCAGCGCCCACTCGAGCATCATCGCCGACGACAGTCTCATCCAAAAGGTGGGACTCCTTGGAGGCGTGTATGCGAACCGTACCCTCTTGCAGTGGGTAAGGGTGCACGGACAACGCGAGGCCCTGGAGGCTATCGCTAATGCTCTGACGACATCAGAGCTCAAGTTCGCGTTCACAAACTTGCTAGCCCACGTCGGGCAGAGCATCACGGACCTTGACCATGATCGCCAGCTACAGCGCTTGGCCGCCCATGAGGCAAGCCGCCGATGCAACGACCTCGACAAGGCGCTATAGAGCGTGACCCAGGTGTGGATGCAGTAGCAAGCAAAGCGTACCATGGCTGCGGATGCCATTGCCGGTGGCAGCGACAACTTGCCTACCTCAACGACTTCAGGGTCGGTCATGAACACGTCCTTCCTCCACAGTGTGGAGATCTTCCGAAAGGGCGTGAAGCTGACCGACTGGTTGAACCGCATGGAGCACGTCCTACATGTCCACAAGGCTCCACTTGGCCAGTGGGGCGACCTTGCCACGACGCGGCTTGAAGACAAACTCTTAAAGTATGTGGTCAAGGAGTGGACTGCGCAGCAGCCGCACCTTGAGTGGCAGCCCATGCCGTGGGAGGCCTTCTGCGCGATCATGCGCAAGAAGTGCACCCAACGTGAGGAGGCGCAGCGCACCTTCCACAAGATCAAGGACTTCAGGCAGCTGGGCAGCTTGCTTGAATCCTACTTGAGCGAGTTCGCTACACTCGTGGAAGAAGCCGAAAGCTTCACCGAGGGCGATGGGACTCAGACCTTCAAGTACCCGGAGTGCATGCTGCTGGAGTACTTGCGTGATGGTCTCACCAGTGAGAAGCTGAAGGACAAGACCACCACGACGGCCACTGGCCAAGCTTGGACAATCCGGAGGGCGTTGCGCGACTACATGAGCAAAGTGTATTCGGCGAACCCGAAGCACTACTCTGATGCACGGCTGAACGCATGTGCACAGCAAGGCCGTGACATGCGCATGGACGCTGCAGGGGCTGGTGGGTCAGCTGGACAGCAAGGCGGGGCCAAGGGCAAGCAGCCTGCAAACCCTCCAATCAAGAAGGCTGGTGGATACAAGGGCCCTAACAACAAGCGCAGCCGCGAGAATGACGAGTTGCAGGCGGCGCGTGAGTGTCGCAACACATCCTTCCGCGAAGGACTCGGCCACAACTGCATGCAGCCGGGCCACTTTAGGGCTTAGTGCACTTAGGCTGCTGGGGGTGGATAAGAGGCCGCGACGTTATCTGCAGCAGTAGCACCTCATGGAGATGGTGCAGCAGGAGGCCGCGGACAGGGCCGTGGACAGGGTCGCGGTCGCGGCAATGGGCCCGGCCGTGGTAACGGACAGGGCCGTGGGGCGGGTTTTCCCCACCCCTGAGTGACGTCAGTGGGGACCACTCAGGGGTAAAACTGCATCACGAGTGTGAGTTCATGTTTTCAGACGAGGATGTTATACAATTTGAGTTTTTGACGTGTTCAAATCTCTCTGTTGTTTTCTCCCCTCTCATTGAACCTCATTCTGCACTTGCTGATCGACATTGCCCACTAAATCTTGCATCACCAGACGAGATGCATGACCGAACCTGCTTAGTGGTGGCGACACCAACCACTGTGCAAGAGTTGTGTAACAAAATGATTGAAGCAAACACCCTCAAAGCAATGAGTTCAATCACGTTCACAGTACCTTTAGTCAAAGATTTCGACCCAGTCAAATTTAAAGACTGGAAGGTGCTAGCCGAATTCACACGTGCCCACAAGTTGAGGACTCGAGTAGGTGAATCATGGGAGTTGCGATGCCCGTCGTACAGATTCCGTGTTTATTACAAACTCGGCTTACCGTCGTCGAGTCTGTTCACTCGGAAGAGTGGAGGCAACATGACGATGCAGTTCAAAGGACACCTAGCTGGTGCTCCCGTGAACGTTCTGGCTGACACTGGAGGGGACAACTCTTTTGTTAGCCTTGGCTTTACTCGACAGGTTGGCCTGAAGTACGAGCCATCCAATGGCACAGTTGTTGTCGGTGACATCCGTACGGTACCCGTGATCGGTACTTATAAAGCGAAAATTTGTACTCAAGGGTACACAGAGTGTCACGTTGAAGGTACTCAACCTTCTTGACCCGTTTGACGTGGTGCTAGGCGATCCCTGGCTTCGTGACAACAAGGCTCTAATGTGCTTTGAATCAAAGCATTTGATCCTCCGAAAAGGACAACGTCGCTTTACGTTGATTCCGAGTACGGAATTATCACCAACCCCACTCAAAGTCCATGCCAGCTTGTCTGCAATGCAGGTCAAGAGACGTATTCGACAAGGTTGTAGATACTTCTTGGCTCAGATGCAGAAAATGGAGGACAAAGTGACGGAAGACACGCCACAAGAGATCAGATGTCTATTGCCGGAGTTCTCGGATGTATTCCAAGACCCACCGGCTGGGCTTCCACCAGAAAGACACATGGGCCACACGATTCCGCTGCAACCGGAGGTCAATCCTCCGTTCAGACCCATATATCGCCTTAGTCCAGCAGAAAGGCGAGAGGCCGAACGCCAAATCAAAGAGTACCTTGCAAAAGGGTGGAACGAGCCCAGTAGCTCGCCGTACAGTGCGCCGATCCTTTTTGTGAACAAAAAGGACGGTGGTTTACGCATGTGCGTGGATTACCAAGCGTTGAACAAGCTGACGGTGAAAAACCGATTCCCCTTACCGCGGATTGAGGACCTTTTTGAACTACTCCAAGGCGCAAAAGTATTTTCGTCCTTTGATTTGTCTCAAGGGTACCATCAAATCCGCATCACGGAAGATGATGTGCCCAAAACCGCGTTTCGAATGCACATGGGACACTATCAGTTCCTAGTGTTATGCTTCGGGCTTACAAATGCCCCGGCAACCTTCCAAGGAGAAATGAACCGGACGTTCGCCAAGCAATTCGGACAGTTTGTCTTGGTTTACCTAGATGACATCCTAGTTTTCTCGAAATCAATGGAAGAGCACATAGAACATCTGCGCGAAGTTCTTGCAATCCTTCGGGAACAATAGTTCTATGCGAAAGTGAGCAAGTGCAAGTTTGCAGAAGACGAGCTCGAATACCTTGGACACATAGTCGGCAAGGACGGCATCTGTGTCGACCCACGAAAGGTCCAAGCCGTTGTGGACTGGCCACGCCCCGAAAATGTTGGGCAGATTCGGTCTTTCCTCGGCCTTGCAAACTACTTTCGACGGTTTATGCAAGGGTATTTGACCCTGGTAGCACCGCTAACCAGGCTCACGCGAAAAGACGTGCGTTGGGAATGGACATCTGATTGCGAGAACGCTTTTCTCAAGGTCAAAGAGCTTCTCTCCACAGCGCCCGTCCTAGCTCTTTCGGATCCATCGCAACCGTGGGAGGTTTGATGTGAAGTGTCGGTAGTAGGACTTGGAGCCGTCCTCATGCAGAACGGTCACCCAGTTGCGTATGAGAGCCGGGAGCTCATCCCCGTGGAAACGCGGTACACAACTAGGGATCAAGAGCTCCTTGTGGTAGTACACGCTTTCAAGATGCGGTGTTGCTACCTTGAGGATGCTGAAGGGGGTGTGACGGTCGTGACCGACCATAATCCATTGGTGCTTTTCCAAATGCAACCAAACCTGTCAAGACGACAGGCGCGTTGGAGCGAATACCTGAGTCGATTCTCGTTCACATGGGAATATCGGCCAGGACGCATCAACGTGGCCGACCCTCTAAGCCGACAGCCTGTGGAAGTTAAGGTAACCACCAAGGTCAGTGGGTGTTTTATGGCCATTGCAACAGCAACCGCACAACCACCAGATCCCCCTGCACCTCTGCGACAACCACCACGAGAGATTATCCATTACAACGGCTTTGAAAACAGGATCCAGATGGGATACTGTGTGGATTCTTGGTTTCAAGACTCTCGAAATCTGGACAAGTATGGCTTGGTGGAGGCCGCAGGAATCTTCTGATACGGAGAACAAGTTGTTGTGCCAAACTCGGAAGACCTTCGAGCAAAGGTTATCTCCCAGTTCCACGACCCGCCGGTCGCAGGTCACGTGGGACCCCGAAAGACCGGACAGGCACTCTCGGACCACTATTGGTGGCCAGGGTGGAGTGTCGATGTCCGTAAGTATTGCATGACATGCGACCCATGTCTTCGGAATAAGGCTAGTAACAAGAAGCCTGTTGGACTCCTCCAACAGCTTCCCATTCCTGGGACTCCATGGGAGTGCGTCAGCATGGACTTCATTACTGGTCTTCCGGACACGGCCCGTGGCCATGATGCAACACTAGTGGTTGTGGATCTTTTGACGAAGGTGACACACTTCATTTCTACAACCACTGACGTGAACGCAGAGGAGACCGCTCGTCTCTTCTTTGAGGGTGTCGTAAAGCACCACGGCTTGCCGTTGCGCATTATCTCCGATCGAGATCACAAATTTGCTAGTAAGTTCTGGCAAAATATGCACGAATACTTTGGCAGTGAATCGCAAATGTCGACAACATTTCACCCTCAAAATGACGGACAAACAGAGCGCATGAATCACACTCTAGAGCAGATGCTCCGCATGTACGTGGACCCTGCCATGCATGATTGGGAAGAATTCCTAGCACCGGCAGAGTTTGCGGTGAACAACTCGGTGAACGAGTCCAAACAGTTCACACCATTCGTATTGAATAGTGGTCGGCATCCAGTGGTACCCTCTTCATTGGTGAAGAGTGGGAGTACAGGGGGGGCAGGTTCCTTCTCCTCAAGCCTCTGCCGAGCGCATCGACTCCTTGTTACAGGAGGCAAAGGGTCACCTTCAAGCAGCTCGGCAGTGACAAAAGGCACATGCCGACAAAGGTCGCCGGGAGGTCTCGTTTGACATCGGTGACAAAGTGTTGCTTAGTACTAAAAACCTTTGGCTGAAGTCGCCAAGGGCAAGAAAACCTCTACCGAAGTGGATTGGGCCGTTTCCCATTGTGGCACGCATCGGGCCAGTGGCATACCGATTGCTACTTCTGCCGAGTATGAAGATTCATGACGTGTTTCATGTGAGCCTACTAGCTCCATACACGGTAGAAGGAACCGTTCAGCCACCACCAGCAGTCTTGGCTGCCGACGGCCAATACGATGTCCTTCGCCTACTCCAGCACCGAGAGCGTACTCTTTGGTCGCGCGTTGTCAGGGAGTACCTCGTTCATTGGGCCGGTTGTGGACCTGAACATAACTCATGGGAGCCCGAATCTTGGTTGCCCACAGGGGTGGTCAACGAGTACTGGAGTGAGCTTGCAGCTTGCACAGATTGACGCGTGGCAAGAGGTACCACCTGAACGCGGAAAAAGTGAACACCATTCCCACAGGGCAGCATTCATAGAAAACGACCATAGGAGGTTGGGGACGCCCAACATGGTTGTCGCGCGGACGCTCCAGCCTAAAGGGGGGAGGCCGCTAGCCGTGCTGACCTACAAGCTGTAGCTTAGGTCTAAGTACCATGCACGTGTGTAGCTGGTGATTGAAATTATTAGTTTTCTTTCACAATGTTGATGACTTACTGACTGACAATCCTACTTGTTGTTCATGAACCAGGACGGTTCACAATAAGTGGGGAGGAATGTAGCGGGAGGGCCGGTTCGGCCCTCCCTCCTCGCTGAAGCGAGGGGTGGTTGCGCACCACCCCTTGCGTCAGCGAGGGCTGGCCGGCGGCCAGCAATTCGCTGGCCGTCGGCCAGCTCGCTGCCGGCCAGCTGGATGGCCGGCGGCCGGCCAAGCGACCGGCCGGCCACCGGCCGGCCAGCCGCCAGCCGCCGATCGTGGCCTCAGCCCGATCGGCGGCTGAGGGGCCATGAAGGCCTCGAGGGCGAGGCCTCGTGGCCTCGTGCCCTCACCCCCCCTCGACCTCCGTGCAAACCAGCAAGAGAGGAGGAGGGATAGGGGGAGTGAGGGTGAGGTCAAATTAACTAGCGCGAAATCGCCAGCGTGCCTCGCACGCGACGATTTCGTGCCAGGACGACAAAACGTATATCAAAGTTCGTTTACAACAAACTTCGACATAAAACAAATGAAACAACTCGTGCGAACACACGAGTTTGAGGTAAAAACCTCTGGTTCGGGTCCCAAAACCAGGGGTTTGGTTAAAAACCGAAAGGGGCCTCCGGAGACTCGAAATATTCGAATCTCCCTGCTCTGGGTCATTGATGACGATTGCCCCTCAGTCTTGCGAAGGGGGTTAAACCCCTGACGCAAACTGAGAACGCCATTCTGCGAACATCGACAACGACTTCAGAGCAGGAGCTGGAGACTCAGCCCGTTACATAATGGGTTTTGACACAAAAAAAAGCTCTGGTTGAGCTTTTCCGAAAATCAGCAGTTCTGCTTTTCTTTTTCTTTTCCATTTTGAAGTACAAAAAGGAGGGAAACCGACAGTTTTCCATGTCTTGGACGGAACTTGCTTGGAAATGTTTCAATGCAAGAAAATCAGCACCGATTGTGCCTTTATTTTACAGGATAAATCTCAAAGTTTGGGATAGTTCGTGCAAAAAAAAACCTAGAAGGGTGACCGTTAAAAGCCAGGACATGGCTCATTGTGGGGTGCACGTGCGCGAAACAGTTTTGTTTACGAAAAACGACAACGACAGCGTGCACCAAGCTGTAAAACCACAATATTGACGTCCATTGAGATAAATTCTCAATGAAAAGAAAAACACCGAACGTGTTGTAACCACTCAACAACTCTCCTACTTGTCGCAAGAATGCAAAATGTGCAGAACACACGAAACAGGACGGTTACACGGATGTCGACCACATCATTGACGTAACTGCCGATTGCATTACGGGCAACAGCACAAGTGCTGGTTGCATAAGTTTTGTCAGTGTCAAACACACCACTGAAAAGTGATAGTTGCAATTTAATAACGGATGACAAAATCACCCATGATGCTAGTGCCGAACGCACTGCTCATGGTCTACAAAGATATGACCAAAACAAATGCCAATTCTGTACTCAAGTGGGCGTCGATAGCACCAAGAATATTGGGTAAGCCATTTGTGGATGGATCTTGACAAAACTAGGATGTGAGTGTTGATTGCACTGAACACACACGCGATGGTGGAAATCCACGCATGATGGTTGATTAACAAATGCCGGTTGCACTTATAATATGACCGACATGGAAAATGCAATAGTAGCATTCATGTGAGTACTGAATGCGCAAGTACCATGATGTTGAATGCATGGCTGATGAGTGTGTTGGTTAAATCATTGACATGAGTGCCAAATGCATTGTAGTCCTAATTGCCGATGGCACAATTTGCAGTAGTTCCGGGTTGCACTTTTGTCATGGGTGCCGAATGCGCCACTAATGCGAGTGCCGAACGCACTATGGCCATGAGCTGTGATTGGACTAGCCATACTAGCGTTGATGGTACAACACACGTTAAAAGATGCCATTTGCAACAATAACATGGCTGCTGACTGCACCATGTTGTATCAAGTAGCAAGAACTAGCCAACTTGTTGCATTGTCAGACCAGTTTGCGATGGACTACCAGACAAAAGCATACACTCTATGCATGGAGTGGCTCTATGGGCAAGTGCGTCAAGCGCATTATTCAAAGCATCGAAAACATGTCATTTGACGTTTTTATGGTATCTCAACAAAGTCGAGGATGGTCATATTGTCGAATCCTTCAAATGGAGATCCGACAGGCATGGCTAGAAACAATCACAGACGGCTGTGGTGATCAAAGGTATGCCCGAACGGCGTAACAAAAGCACAGCAATTTTGGTTTCCACCGACAGTGACGACCATTTGAAGTTGAAAACTTTGCCCTACCGATAGCAGTATGGAAAGATACTTTCAAACAAAGTACAAATCAAGTTTTCACACATAAATCACATGTGTGACGAGGATGATCTCCTCAAATTTGGACCATGCTAAAAGTGGACGAAATCCTTTGTATCCATAGATGGAACGTGGTAAAATAGCTGAGTCAGTTGAGAACCAGTTCCAAAACATGCACGGCTTGCATGAAGGGGTCAGAGCGCATGACCAAGTGCCGGAGACAACCCTCTTTTCAATGGGTCAAGGTATGCAATTCATACCATGGTACTTCAGCCACGGGAAATTGGGTACATGGCATGCATGGAAAACGTACACAACATACACAGTAACCTTATCCACTAATTGTTGGTGCATCGAGTACGACATCAAGTTATGGATTAGTTGCACAGACAAATGATCAAAACGGTTTTGTGACATTTGAACAAGCTGAAGATATCAGGTGATGTTTTGGATGAAAATGGCGGCACCATTTCACCAATCAAGTGGCTTGGTGAGCACAAAACGTGTTGTACAACAGTCGCACGTCCCATTGTGCTACAATGTTAAAAGGCAAATATGATCATTTCATGACAAAGCCCGTGTCAAGAATATGTCGTGAGATGTGAAACATACCTGGTGTATTAGCACGCCAAATTCAATCCTTAAGGATTGACATAGTGTTGTTTGTACACAGTATGTGCAAGATGCACCACTACCTTTCGGAGTATACGTGCATCATTATTCATGGTCCATACAGACATCAGTCCATGATTGAACGTGTCAAGGATGACATCACTGAATCAATACTCAATGGCAAAACCAGTGACATCGTATCCCTCGGTGAGTGATGGATACAGATTGTGCTACCTGACTGGTGCGGACGATAAAAAGGTACATGAGTGTACTCACAACCCTATTCAGAAGACAAGGATTGTTTTCAATGGGGGTTTTAAATACACCAGAGAGGGACAGAGACTCTTTGATGGGTCCTCAACGATTTGAGATACCGTAGTGTGGTGGTCGACGATCGCAGGAGTCAATTCTCCCGTATGAAAAGATTGATTGAATGTCAAAAGTGAAAATTTTTTAAGGCAACACCTTGAGTCTATCATCACTCGATGAGTTAATGCTTCATGGACATTGATAGGCAAAAGTACGTGAACCAACGTCGATGACATGAACTCATCTATAGTTCAGTAAGAATCCATTCCTGAGAAAACGAGCGACACTTATATTCTACTAATGGTACTCCAGAGAACTATGACAATCTCATAGATTTCTACAAGCCAGCTACGACATGATTGGGATCACGTCAGGGTGTAGGTTTTGCGCTAAAAAAATATGACCGTGCAGACAATCTATAAGCCGATAGCTTTAATCTAACAGTGTGTTAGCACCAACATCATCATGGTCTGACCGACCACATAATGAGTCATAATCAACATTCAAGAAAAAGAATGACCACTGTGTCGTAACTGAATATTTGTATGAGGACTCCTAAAAATGAACCTTGAGAAACGATGCTTCTCATAAGATTCTTTTGATGTTTGGAGAAACATCTCAAAGTTGAGAGCATTGTGACATGGTACACTAGTCGTGTATGTCATGCTTTTCAAACATCATGTGGATCGATTCTGATCATACCAAAGGTATGGTGTAGTACCGGCTATCCAATTTTTTGGAACAAAATCAATCTCCAAGAGAGATCATAACAACAATGGTGTAGTCGAACCATGCTTCACTGACCTAAAAGGTCATGGTGAAGTGACTCAAGCCCCTTGGTTTTGGGGATGGTTTAACTGATGTACATTGCTGAATGCAAGTATAGTGGGTTTTTGGATGTTGCTGTGGTAGTATCCAGGATTATGGTGGTTTGTCACATGTCTTCGATGAGGGCAATACCCTCTACAAGTGCATTGCGTACAGCATATGAAAAATACTCCATTGAGTGGAAGCACCAAATGTACTCAATAGAAGACATTGAAGCAACACGGATTGTTGTAACTTGGCAAACACAATCCACAGACGGGTTCTCAAATGGAATCCTTGGACGCGAGTACATAATCATGAATACGATTTACGAACTAGTTGTTCCAAGATCACCACATGTGATTCAGAAGTGTTCGATCATAATCGCATGGAATTGACACCTAAAAGGTGTTCTTCCAACTTGTACAATAATGTTTGTGATCATGTTGCACCCATTTGGTGAATACCATACGCCAAACACTTTTTTTGTGGATAGGATCCATGATCTTTGAGATTGGTTCTCTCAACTAACCTCGTTCAAAAGTAGTGTGCTTTTGAGAGGGACGTGAGCAGCAGCCTACGGCACCCATTGTAGACAGAAATGAGGAGATGATGGTTGAAACCATGATCATCTAGGTTGGAGCATTGTCGTGTCTAATGATGGACGTTGACAACAATTGCGCGTGCCAGACGACTAATGCCGCCTCCTTCAAAGATGAGTGTAATCTTTGAAAGGAAAAACAAGTGTGCTCAACAACTGTAGCGTACGAGCCATTTTTAGGATTAAAAATGACGTTTTAGTATAGTTCCCGGGTTTTGGGGGCTCGAGACCGATGTCTCAACGAGTTGATGACTGAAAAATAATCTCGGGCTAGAGTCTAGTTCGACTCTAGCCCGGATTCGGTCCATAGGCCGGATTCAAGGCAAGAGGAGTGCCGCGATGGAAGATCCATCGCGTCACTCCTCCTCCCCTCTAGTTGGCCGCTAGGGTCCTGTTCCCACGTGGATGTGCCACGTGGAACGATAGGGTTTTTGGTTGCATGTTTACAAAAATGCCCTATGACGACTACGTCCATTTGTGGCACGGTTCGTCTCAGCCAAAAGGGCTGAGGCGACCATTTGCTGCCCTCCTTGGACTACACTTTCTGAGGGCCTACGTTTTGGGTTCAGAAGTTAGTCGCAAAACGGACCACTTCTGTTACATTGGCATCAGAGCCAGCTTCCGCAAATAATCTCTGAAATCAGTTCTGCCTGTCCGTGGGATCGAGCTATCGAGCAACGCTGTTCGTCCATCGTGATTTAGAATGGTGTTTTCCTGACACTACGGCCGAATGCCGCCCGCCGTGAGAACACAGTCCGTTCGAGCGACGAAAAGCTCAGGTCGAGCTTACTCCCCGGTCGGGAGTGCAAAAAAAAAANAAAAAAAAAGAGGCTCATTGCTGTGAGCAAACGCCGCCCGACCGGCGGCTGTTTGCCCTGCAACGGGACCGAGAACCCGTCGGTCGGCCGGTGGTCCCGGGGGTTGCCTCCCAACCGACAACGGGAGGAGAGTTAGGACCCCTCTCCTCCCTCACCCGTCAGGTGCCGACTGTGCCAGAGAGGGGGAGCGAAAGATACGAGTCCCCCTCCCTGGCTTCTCACGCGCCGACGGCGCCGAGGGAAGGAGAGGGGAGAGCCCTCTCTCTCCCTCTTCCATGGCGCCGACGGCGTCAAAGGGAAAGAGAGGGACGAGGCCCCCCTCTCCCCCTCGTCCATGGCGCCGACGGCGTCAAAGGGAAAGAGAGGGACGAGGCCCCCCTCTCCCCCTCGTTCGTGGCGTCGAACGCGCCAAGGGGGAGGAGAGGGGCAGGCCCCCTCTCCCCCTCGTCCATGGCGCCGACGGCACCGAGGGGGAGGAGAGGGGCGAGCCCCTCCCTCTTTCCCTCCGCCATGGCGCCGATTGCGCCAAGGGGGAGGAGAGGGAAGAGCCCCCCTCTCCCCTTCGCCCACTGCGCCAACAGCGCCGAGGGGGGAGGAGAGGGATGAGCTCCCCCCCCCTCCCCCTCTTCCCCTCGTCCAGGGCGTCGACGGCGCCGAGGGGGAGGAGAGGGGCGAGCCCTCCCTCTTCCCCTCCGCCATGGCGCTGATTGCGCCAAGGGGGAGGAGAGGGAAGAGCCCCCCTCTCCCCTTCGCCCACTGCGCTGACAGCGCCGAGGGGGGAGGAGAGGGACGAGCTCCCCCCCCCTCCCCCTCTTCCCCTCCGCCATGGCGCCGACGGCGTCACTGGGAAGGAGAGGGGACGTCCCCTCCCGCCCCTCAGTTGGGCCGACGGCCCGAATGGTGGAGAGGGGACGACTTCCCCTCTCCCTCCTCTCACATGGCCGACGGCCTGAGGGGTAGAGAGGTGGCGTTCTCCCCTCTCCCCTCCCCCCCTCTCACGCGGGCTGACAGCCCAAGGGTGGAGAGGAGGAAGCTTCCCGCCGTCCTTCCACCTCGGTCAGACCATGGCCCGTCAAACGCACCTGAAGGAACTAATCAGCTTGTTGCACATGTCTTCCGTGAGCGATTGGCGCAGTTGGTGCGGTCAGGATTCCAGAACCAGAGGGGAATGGTTCGAAAGCGGGGAATCCGCTTTTTCTCTACCCTTCCCCAAAACCCCATCTTTTGGACCCGGCCGGTCCAACACAAATTGGAGGACAGTTCCTCCGTTTGGCGATGAATTTGGGCACCGTAAAAAGCAGTTTGAAGCTCAAACCGGGCTCCAGATTTGCGTGGATTGAAAATACCCAAAACATCTCTGAGTGCCACTAGCACTAGAGGCGAGGACGATTTCCTCGGATGAACCTGATGTTTGGCCTTATTGGCCGTGGGTTCACCGCTGTAAAAAGCGGCATGGAGCTCAGTCTACGCTCTACAATTTTTTTGGGAATTTCTCAATTATTGTCCTAAAAAAATATATTCCTATGTTGTGCTTTGTGTCGTTCCTGTACAGTTTACTGTGACCACTCGGCCGTGTCCATACTCGTGCAGATCCCTGAGGCAGGCGGCCCTGGTGACACCGGCGCGACGACAGGCGGCGGACTACCCGTCCGGAGCTGACCGACCACTGTTCCAGAGCCCCAGATGTCACCGGGACTCCTTGCTGTGACTTCTACGTCTTGCAGGCGCCTTTCGGCGGACTGGACATGAGGCCCATTTGCATGTTTTTGCATTATATACTCGCTGTCCGTCGATGGATGCATGCATGTGACCAGTCGTTGCGTGCGTCTTTTGATTCTGCACGTCTAGGTTCAGACGGCGTAGGATTCTGACATGTGTGCGCAGAGTTACGGCCAAAACAGTGGTTTTGGGCCGGTTTTAGGACAGCTCTTGGACTGCCGCGTGCGACACCCGCCGTGCGCNGAGCAGTGAGACAGATCTCACCGAGCTGCGCAGCAGAGACGCAGCAGAGCAGCAACAGTGAGAGTTACCGCTGCAGCAGATCTTCTGGGACCCGTTGGAGACGGTCGACCGCCGTCAACGTGAGATCGCAGCTGCAGAGACACCACCACCGCCGCAGCTGAGTAGCAGCAGCAGCGCAGCAGCCACAGCCGCAGCAGCAGCGTGACAGCAGCCGCGACAGCAGCAGCGCAGCAGCAGCGGCGGCAGCAGCAGCGCAGCAGCCGCAGCGGCGGCGGCAGCAACAGCAGCCGCAGCGGCGGCAGCAGCATCAGCGGCCGCAACGCAGCTGCAGCAGCAGAAGCAGCAGCGGCAGCGGCGGCAGCAGCGGCAGCAGCAGCAGCGTAGCAGCGCAGCAGCAGCGGCAGCGTGGCAGCGTGGTAGCGTAGCAGCAACAGCGGGCGGCGGCGGCGGCAAGCTGCTGCTGCAGCGCGCAACAGCAGCAGCGGCAGCGTGCAGCTGCTACTGCCACCGCCGCGCACACAGCCACGCAGCTGCTGCTGCAGCTGCCTGCGCAGCTGCAGCAGCAGCTAGGCGGAAGCTGCTGCGCAGCTTCCGCGCAGCCTCCGCGCAGCCGCCACTGGGCGGCTGCACGCTCGCGCAGGACCGCGAGCGGAACAACCAAAAAAAAACGTCAGCGTTGACGCTGACGTCAGCATTCTGCTTGCTGACGTCATCAGGTCGTGCTGACGTCAGCAACCACCTGCTGATGTCAGCACCATACTTAGGCAAATTTTTGGCCGGATAGTCAAAAATTGCGAGCGTCTCAACTCCTCGAGAAACGCTGACGGTTTTGAAATCCGACAAACTTGACCTGTTTGTCCATACTGAGAGGCGACATGGAGTCGGACAAGGGGAAGGCGACTGGTGATCCCTCCTCCTCCTCCTCTGGCGTCCTGAGCCCACGCTCGCAGGCCATTGAGGACCTGCGGAGCCAGCAGGTTGAGATGCGCCGCCTCCAGCGGGAGCAGACTGAGGCCCTCCGCACGCTGACTGAGCTCCTGCGTAGCCAGTCCACAGTTCCACGGCAGGGTTCCGTGGGAGCTGCCGGCGTCGCGTTCTCTGCATAGCAGTCGGCTCAGGGACCTGGTACAGGTGCTCGGCCTGACCCACCACCTTCAGACCTCCTGGATGATGAGCCATTCATGCCAGGCATGACAGACGACTCCCCGGATCATGACATCCGGACCCTTCAAGAGCGCCTCCGTCAGCTGCAGACGGGCACCAGATCTCCTGTGGTGCCTACGGTGCGACCGTCACCTGACTATCCCCTTCCAGGTTTCTTCCCTGTCTCTCGCCCTCCTCAGCCTGCAGCTGCTCTTCCCACGGAGCGGCAGCCAAAGGACTTTGAGGCACCACCCCCACGGTACATCAGCGAGGATGGGTTTGACTGCTGGGAGATCCTGTTTCAGGTGAGGGCCACCTCCGAGGGAGTCAGGCCTTACTACCACAGCCCATACCAGACTACAGACCCAGCACAGGTGTCGACAGCTGCTCGGGCCATGCGAGGACTTCTCTACGCTATGCCACGCGAGACTGTCGTCGACTTCCGCCCCTTCCTTGGCGAGGCTGGCACAGGCACCGGAGCTGATCCTCGTGGAGGCTGGGATCTGGCGCTGTCCCTACTGGCCGCAGAGACGCACGCCACACGTGCGTCCCACATCCGCGCTTTCCATTCGCTTTGTCAGGGACCAGCGGAGCCTGCGGCGGATTACTGGCGACGCGCCATGCATATTTACACGCGCCTGGGTACCTCAGGGGGCACACAGCTGTGGGCACTCCGGGCGATCATGCTCGGAGTTCGCCTGGAGTACACCTACATCTTCGACCGGTACAGCGACACCGTTCTCGAGCCCTTCTCGGCATCCATGCAGCTGCTCCCTTGGGCGCATCAGCTTTTCCTCCAGGTGACGTCGACCCGCGAGGCTGCAGTAGCACATCAGGAGTCGTCCCTCGCTGCACCAGTCCTCGCCTCACCACCATCTTCCATCCTACAGTCACCCTCATCCACCTCCACCACGACCCCATCTTCCTCGTCCTCCTCAAACCCGTCTACACCCACGCAGATGCAGGGCGTCGCAGCAGCCGCCCAGGGGAAGAAGAAGAACAGGAAGCGCGGATCGGGCCAGCAGCAGTCGTCATCCAGTGGTAGCAGTGGGCGTTCCGTCAACTGCTACAAATGTGGAGGTGCCCATCGCTACACCGAGTGCCAGTAGCCGCTTGACTGGGGGCGCATCACCCGTGGACTTCAGGCGGCCCATGCTGCTCGTACCGCGCCCGGCACGTCGTCCGCACACTCCTCGAGACGCGCGGCAACTACGACTGCAGCTGTTCCTGCGTCCTCACCAGCGAGCAGCAGTGATCCAGTCCCACGTGACCGCACCATCGCCGAGCTACGTCATCTTCTGGCGCTTCGCTTACAGGGAGGTGCGAGTGTGTTGTCATCGTCGAGTGGGTCACAAACTGCTTGTTCGTCCGCCTTCGTGACTCGTGATGATACGTGTGGGGGAGCACAGTCCGCATGTGATGAGGATGGGCCTGACTGCACAGACTGGATCTATGAGGCTCACCTTTGTGATGTACGTCGTTCCGTCCCACAGACGGCTCAGCGTCCTTCTGATGCCGAGTGTTCCATTGCTCGTTGTACAGTGACGTCCACCGGTCGTGACTCCAGTGGCACTTGGATCATCGATTCCGGTGCCACTCACCACATGACGTGTCGTCGCAGTGACTTTGTGGTTCTTGGTCCCGTCACGACTGTTCGTTCTGTTTGCACAGGCTCTGGTCAGTCCTTACCAGTCCACGGTGTTGGGGTTGTGTACTTCGATGGTCCGTCTGGCCCCTTGTATCTCTCTGACGTGCTATTTGTACCTGATCTTGAGCTCAGCCTGTTGTCTGTGCGTGCCTGCACTCTGATGGGTCTTTCTGTTGAGCACACTGCTGATTCGGTGACTGTGACTGCTTCTGACACCCGTAGCATTGTTCTGCGTGCTTCAGTCGTTGATGACCTGTACCGCATTGCTCGGCCGTCCTCCCCTCGCTCCCCTACGTCCTCTGGTCACGTCTTTGTCACTGGTGTTCTATCCCCAGACCACCAGAGATTGCTTCACAGACGTCTGTGTCACGTGGGCTCCGACGCTGTGTCGAAGCTCATCCGGACACAGCCCGCTCTCGGTCTTGACGTGGCTTCTTTCGAGAAGCCACCCAAGACCGACTGCCTTTTTTGCGCTCAGGGTAAGATGCACAGGTGCACTTACCCTGATTCGCGTTCACGAGCACTGCCGCCCCTCGAGTTGGTCCACTCGGACCTGCTTGGTCCTCTCCCAGTTGAGTCCATGTCCGAGAGGGGCCGATATGTTCTGACACTGACTGATGACTTCACCCGGATGCGGTGGGTCTACAGTCTGCGTCAGAAGAGCGACGCCACCCTTGCGGTTCGACTCTGGCTCGTGATGGCTGAGCGTCAGTCTCGCCACACGCTACACACTTTCCGATCGGATCGCGGTGGCGAGTTCCTCGTTGAGATGGACGCCTTCTTTGCTGAGCACGGCATTTTTCACCAGGTCTCCGCTCCTGTCACCCCACAGCAGAACGGTGTCTCTGAGCGCTGGAACCGCACCATGGAGGATGCGGTTCGCGCCATGCGGTCTGAGTGCGGTCTCCCGGAGTCTTTCGCCTTCGAGGGTTTCTCCTACATGACCTGGGTCTGGAACCGCCTCCCGCATGGTCCGCTTCCGGACCATATTACACCGTACGAGCTCTGGTTTGGCCACCGTGCTGATCTTCGCCTCGCTCGCGTCTGGGGGTCCCTGGCCTCCGTGTGGTACACCGAGGACCAGCAGGGGTCCAAGGTCTCCCCTCAGGGTCGCTTGTGTGCCTTCATCGGCATCTCCCCGCGGTCGAAGGCCTGGCGCTTCTGGGACCCCACTCGCCGTCGTGTCATCGAGTCTCGGGACGCGCTGTTTTTTNAGTCACTCACTTACCGTGATCTGACTTCCATCACAGCCCTCTCTGCCGCCCACGTCCCTTCCTGTGAGGGTTCTCGGTGGATGGGGGAGATTTCTTCGCCGTCAACCATTGGTCGCCAGGCTGATGGGTCCGCTCGAGCCCCCTTTCGGTCTCCAGCACTTGACGACCCGGCTATCATTGCCGTTGGCCCAGAGATATCGCCTGTGCTGCCCACGTCACACCCTACAGGCACCACGGCCCTCACGCCTCCTCCTGCATCACCACCTGTCTCTATTAGCACCCCTGCTCAGGCGTCTGACCCAGTCCAGCCCACGCCTGTCCCTGCTTCGGCTGACACTCTTTCAGTGTCCGGGCCGGTCTTACCCGCTGGCACCCCCAGCTCTGGGTCCCCGACATACGCGTCTCCTCGCACGGCATCCCCGGCTGCCTCGTCTCAGTCCTCACCTGCTACGGTTGTCCCTGACCCTGTGGACGTACCCGTCTCTGCGCCTGGTACGCGTCCCTCGACCTCCGGTTACTCTCGTGAGCGCAGTGGTCGCCTTCGACCACTGGATTCCGGAGCTCAGCGGGTGTCGGGTCCCGGACCCAGGCGCCCCACTCGCAGCATCGCGAGCGCTGTCAGGCCTGACATTGTGGCGTCTGCACTTGCCACGCAGAGTTCCCCCTCTCTGGCCCCTGATCTGGGCACATTGAGGGAGGCTCTCTCATCTCAGGATTCTGATGCCTGGCGAGCTGCTTGCGAGGATGAGCTTCGCGCTATATGAGAGCACGGAGTCTATGAGCTGGTCGATCTTCCCCCCGGGAGGAAGGCGATTCAGGTCAAGTGGGTCTTTCACAAGAAAGTGAAGCCTGATGGCTCACTGGAACGCTACAAGGCCCGCTTGGTCGTCAAGGGGTTCTCTCAGATTGAGAGAGTTGACTACACTGACACCTTTGCCCCTGTCGGCCGCATGACCTCAGCTCGAGCTCTGTTCGGTGTAGTGGCTCAGCATGACTGGGAAATACACCAGATGGATGTGAACAACGCGTTCCTCCATGGCTCTGTGGATGAGGAGATCTACGTGGCTCAGCCACCAGGCTTTGAGGACGGTGACAAGGTCTGGCGCTTGCGCAAGTCCTTGTACGGCCTCAAGTAATCTCCACGGTGTTGGAACCGGGAGATCACAGGCACCTTGACTCGTGCAGGATACGTACAGAGCGAGGCTGACTCCTCGCTGTTCATCCTGCTGACACCCGAGTGTCTCACCGCCATCCTGGTCTATGTTGATGACCTTCTGATCGCGTCTCCGTCCCTGGAGGCCGTGAAGGAGGCCAAGGCTGTCCTGCAGACCGCCTACAGGATGAAGGACCTCAGTCCTGCATCGGTGTTTCTCGGTATGGAGATTGTACGTGATTGCACACACCGGACACTGCTGCTGCATCAGGCCCGATATGCACGAGTCGTGGGGGAGCGCTTTAGCGATATCCTTGGTGCAGTGCCCACTGCTTCCACACCCATCACACCTGATGGGCAGGATGCCCTGAAGGTGGATGACCCTACACAGCTGGGGGAGACAGTGGACGTGACCTTGTACCTCCGTCTTATCGGATCTCTGATGTACCTGGCCACGACCACGCGTCCCGACATCGCGTTCGCCGTCAACCTCCTCGCTCAGTTCTCGCAGGCTCCACGTGCGAGAGCTCTTCACGCGGCTGTGCGAGTGGTACGGTACGTGGTTTCCACGCCGTATCTCGGACTCTGCTTTCGTCGGCAGTGTTCGGTGGTCCTTGACGGCTACACTGACAGCGACTGGGCTTGGAGTCC
>SZWC01012150.1:47942-79858 GCA_023375785.1 Penium margaritaceum
TTTTCCTATTCATGGAAAAGGGGAAAACCGATAGTTTTCCCAAGACACCACCGGGTGCCGCTTGGAAGATTCCAAGCATCAAACAAAAGAAGCACTTGACGTGCCACAAATTGTTCATTTTTATGAATCCTCAAGTTGAGGAATTCTATGTTAACCGTTGAAAAAAAAAAGTTTGAAGCGGTGAAATTTGTGGTGGTCAAACCCGAGTATGTGGTCAAGTTTACCATGGGTTTTGACGCAAACAAAAATCAAAGAGCTCTGGTTGAGCTCTTCCGAAAATCAGCAGTTCTGATTTTCTTTTTCTTTTCCGTTCCAAAGCACAAAAAGAAGGGAAACCGACAGTTTTCCATGTATTGGACGGATCTCACTAGGAAATGTTTCAATACGAGAAAAGGAGCACCGATTGTGCCTAATTTTTTTCTGGATAAACCTCAAAGTTTGGGGTTGTCCGTGTAAAAAAATCACGGAAGGATGACCGTTAAAAGCCACGACAGGGCTCATTGTGGGATGTACGTACGCTAAACAGTTTTGTTTCCGTAAAGCGACAACTATAGCGTGCACCACATTGCAAAACCATAATGGTGATGTCCATTGAGACAAATTCTCAATGAAAAAGAAAAAGAAAACACCGAACGTGTTGCAACCACTCAACGACTCTCCTACTCGTCGCAAGAATGCGTAATGTGCAGACAGCACAAAACGAGTGTTGAGTGCACGGTTACACGGACGTCGACCACGGCATCGACATAAGTGTCGATTACACAACGGGCAATAGCACACGTGCTAGTTGCACGACGTCGAACATTGAAAAAGTGCTAGTTGCACTTTACTCACGGATGCCGAATGCATTCGTGATGCTAGTGCTGGTTGCAAAAATTTTCTTGGTGTCGAACACACCAGTGAAAAATTGCTAGATGCACTTTAATCACGGATGCCAAAAGCACCCGTGATGCTAGTGCCGAACGCACTGCACATGGTCTGCAGAGGTATGACCAGAATAAATGCCGATTCCGTATTCATGTGGGTGTCGATTGCACCAAGAATGTTGGATAAGTCATCCGTGAATGGATTTCGACAAAACAAGAATGTGAGTGTCGATTGCACTCTGAACACAAACGCGATGGTGGAAATCCACGCGTGATGGTCGATTGACAAGTCCCGGTTGCACTTGGAATATGACCGATATGGAAAATACAATCGAAGCATTCACATGAGTGCCGAACGCACGACTACCATGATGTGGAATGCATGGCCGATGCATGCATCAATTAAATCGTTGACACGAGTTTCGAATGCATCCTTGTCATAAATGCCGATTGCACGATTGGCAAAAGCTACGGGTTGCACTTTTGTCATGGGTGCCGAATGCATCGGTGATGCGAGTGCCGAACACACTATGGACATGAGTTCTGATTGGACTAGCTATGCTAGTGATGATGGTACAAAACATGTTATAGGATGCCGATTGCATCAATAACATGGGTGCCGATCGCACCTCGTTGTATCAACTAGCAAGAACTAGCCAACTCGTTGCCTCGACAGGCTAGCTTGTGATAGACCACCAAACGAAAGCATACGATCTATGCGCGTAAATGGTTCTAGGGACAAGCGGGTCGAGCACATTATTCGAAATGCCAAAAATACGTCGTTGACGTTTGCAAGGCATCTCGACGAAGTCGAGGATGGTCATACTGTCGAATCCTTCAAATAGAGAACCGACAGGTATGGCTAGAAACAATCACAGACAACTGTGGTGATCAGAGGTATGCCCGAACCAAATTTTTTGTTGGATGGATCACGAGTGACGAGGACGATTTCCTCAAAATTAGACCATGCTAAAGGTGGACGAACACCTCCCTGTCCATAGATGGAACGTGCTACAAAAGCCCAGTCGGTTGAGCACCAATTCCAAAACATGCACGGCTTGCATTACTGCAAGGGGTCAGCGCACATGAACAAGCACCAGGAAAACCCACTTATCAATACGTGCACGACATGCACAAAAACCTTATCCACTAAGTGTTGGTGCGTCGACCACGACACCCAGTTATGGATAAGTTGGACAGTCGAATGATCACAACGGTTTTGTGACATTTGAACAAGCTGACGATATCAGTTGATGTCTTGGATAAAAATGGCGACACCATTTTACCAAACAAGTAGTTTGGTGGGCGCAGGACGTGTGCCACGACAGTCGCACGTCCCATTGCGCTACAATGTTCAAAGGCAAATGTGATCATTTCATGACTGTGTCCGTGTCATGACTATGTCATGAGATGTGAAGCGGACCAGGTGTGTTAGCACACTGACTTCAATCCTTGAGGATTGATATCTCGCTGCCCGTACACAGTGTGTACGAGATGTATCAGTACCTTTCAGAGGTTCTGTGCATCATTAGTCATGGCTGATACAAACATCGGTCCGTGATTGAACGTGTCAAGGATGATACCCTTGAATACATTCTCAATGGCGAAACCATTGACACCCTATCACTCGGTGAGTGATGGATACACATCGTAGTACCCGGCTGGTACGGACGATAAAAACGTACATGAGTGTACTCACAACCCTGCTCATGAGACAAGGATTATTGTCAATGAGGGTTGTAAATGCGCCAGAGAGAGGCGGAGACTCTTCGATGGNGACGCCGCGGTGCGGTGGTCGAAGATCACAAGAGTCAATTCTGGCGTATGACAAGATTGACTGAATGTTGAAAGTGAACAAATTTGAAGGCGACACCTTCAGTCTATCATCACTCGGCGAGTGAACATGTCATGGACATTGATAGACAAAAGTACGTGAACCGATATCGATGACATAAATTCATCTACAGTTCAGTGAAAACCCACTTCAGAGAAAATGAGCGACACTCATTTTCTACTAATGGTGCTCCTTGAGAACTATGACGGTCTCATAGATTTCTACAAACCAACTACGACATAGTTGGGACCACGTCAAAGTCTAAGTTTTGTGATCAAAGCTTATGACCTTGGAGACATAAGCCGGCAGCTTTATGCTAACAGTGTGTTAGCACCTACATCTTGGTGGTCCGACCGACCACACGAGTCATAACCAACACAGAGCTACAATAATGACCAGTGTGTCAAAAATGTTGATGTGAAGGGACTCTTCAAGATGGGCCTTGAGAAACGATATTTCTCATCAGATTCTTTTGATTCTTTGAGAAACGTCTCAAAGTTGTGGCCATCGTGACACGGTACACTAGTTGTGTACGCCACGCTCTTCAAACATCATGCACATAGATTCCGGTCATACCAAGGCATGGTGTAGCACCAGCTATCCAATTTGTTGGCACAAAACCAATCTCCGAGAGAGATCATAATGACTACGGTGTAGTCAAACCATGCTTCACTGACCAGAAAGGTCATGGCGAAGCGACTCAAGCCCCTTGGTGTCGGGGATGGTTCAATTGAAGTACGTTGCCGAACGCAAGTATAATACAATTTGGATGTCGCTGCGGTGGTATCCACTTTGGTGGATGTGTGCCTGGATGTCTTCGATGAGGGCGATCCCCTCCACGAGTGTCTCGGACGAGGCATATGGAAAACGCTCTATTGAGTGGAGGTACTGAATGTCACAATAGAAGACATTGAAGCAACACGGATTGTTGCAACTTGGCAAACACAATCCATTGACGGGTTCTCGAATGGAACCTTTGGACGCGGTTACATAATCATGAAAAGATTTAGGAACTAGTTGTTCCAGGATCACCGGATGTGGTTCGGAAGTGTTAAATCACAATCACATGGAATTGACACCTGAAAGGTGTTCTTCCAACGTGTACCGCACTGATTGTGATCATGGTACACCCGTTGGGTGAATACCATACAATGAACACTTTGTTCGTGGATTGAATCCATGGTCGTTGAGATCGGTTATCTCAGCTAACCTAGTTCAAAAGCAGTGTGCTTTTGACAGGGACGTGAGCGGCAGCCTACGGTACCCATTTCAGACAGAAATGAGGAGATGACGGTTGAAACCAAGATCATCTAGGTCGGTGCATTGTCGTGTCTAATGACGGACGTTGACGACAATTGCGCGTGCCAGACGACCAATGCCGCCTCCTTCAAAGATGGGTGCAATCTTTGAAAGGAAAAACAAGTGTGCTCAGCAACCATGTCTTAGGACTTTGGTGCCTCCCTACCCTAAGATACCAGCTAGCATGCAAGTTGCATGGGCTTGGTGGAGCTTGGTTGAGTTCAGCCAACCAATCCACGGGTGCTGAAAGAGGTCTAGTAGACCTACGCGTGGTCATGAACACGTGGTTGCAAACCGAGAGGACTGATGTCCAGATCTCGGATTGCACTTATTGACAATGTTGCAGGGGGGTACCACCTTGGCAACAACCCCTTAGAAGAGATCAAGTCAACGACATGGGAAGTGTTGTGTGGACCTGGACGGTTTTCGCAGGGACGCCCGGTTAATTGGTCGCAGGGACGCTCCTTGCAAAGGGGGAGGAGGAGTCACCACAACTGTTTGCTGAACACGTACCACACGGAATGTGGGAAAATTTATTCCATGTACCCTCTTCCAAACTGGCAAGACATTGTTGACAATGTACGTCCCAAAAGGCATCGACCATGCCATCGATACACACGTGTGATGAGTCTTCGGTGAAGACTCACCAACACTTGTGAAGAACGTACAAGGATTGTACGTGTGTCATCTTGGTAAGAGCCAAGGATCACGCGATCAACACTGGATGTTGTACGCTAATGACCATAATCACAAAAACCACAAGTGTGTGGTTGATTGTGCGTAAACGTGACGCAACCGTGTTGCGGATGACAAGAGTTCACACGTGTGATCTTGTTAACGAATCTTGTTGCATGGTTTGCATCATAAAGTACGCAATGATCAAACCTCCGTGAGCAAAGACGAACCGGGACGGTTCGAAGCAAAGGGGGAGGAATGTAGCGTACGAGCCATTTTTAGGATTAAAAATGACTTTTAAATATAGTTCCCGGGTTTTGGGGGCTCGAGACCGATGTCTCGACGAGTTGATGACCGAAAAAACATCTCGGGCTAGAGTCTAGTTCGACTCTAGCCCGGATTCGGTCCATAGGCCGGATTCAAGGCAAGAGGAGTGCCGCGATGGAAGATCCATCGCGTCACTCCTCCTCCCCTCTATTTGGCCGCTAGGGTCCTGTTCCCACGTGGATGTGCCACGTGGAACGATAGGGTTTTAGGTTGCATGTTTACAAAAATTCCCTATGACGACTACGTCCATTTGTGGCGCGGTTCGTCTCAGCCAAAAGGGCTGAGGCGACCATTTGCTGCCCTCCTTGGACTACACTTTCTGAGGGCCTACGTTTTGGGTTCAGAAGTTAGTCGCAAAACGGACCACTTCTGTTACAACAACCATGTTTTAGGACCTTGGTGCCTCCCAACCCTAAGATAAAGCTAGCATGGGAGTTGCATGGATAGTGGGGCTTGGTTGAGTTCAGCCAACCAACCCACAGGTGGTGAAAGAGGTCTTGTAGACCTAAGTGTGGTCATGAATACGTGGTTGCAAACCAAGAGGACTGATGTCCGGATCTTGGATTGCATGTATTGACAATGTTACGGGAGGTACCACCTCGGCAACAACCCCTTGGAAGGGATCATGTCCGAACGACATGGGAAGTGTTGTGTTGATCTGGACAGTTTTCGCGGGGACGCTTGGTTAATTGGTTGCAGGGACACTCCTTGCCAAGGGGGAGGAGATGTCACCACAATATCTTGCTGAACACGTACCACACAGAATGTGGGAAAATTCATCCCACGTACCCTCTTCCAAACTGGCAAGACATTGTTGACTATGTAAGTCCCAAAATGCATCGACCATGCCACCGATACATACGTGTGATGAGTCTTCGGTATAGAATCACCAACAATTGTGAAGAAAGTACAAGGATTGTACGTGTCTCATCTTTGTAAAAACCAAGGGATCACGTGATCAACAATGGATGTTGTACACAAATGACCATAATCACAAAAACCAACAGTGTGTGGTTGATTAAGCGTGAACATGACACAACCGTGTTGCGGATGACAAGAGTCCATACTTGTGATTTTTGTTTACGCTTCTTGTTGTATGGTTTGCATCATGATGTACGCAATTATCAAACCTTCGTGAGCAAAGACAAACCGGGACGGTTTGAAGCAAAGACGGAGGAATGTAGTGTACGAGCCATTTTTTGCATTAAAATGGCATTGAATTATACTTCTCCGGTTTCGGGGGCTTGAGACTTGTGTTTTGAGAAGTCAAAGCCCAGAAAAATGTAATGGGCTGGAGTTTTATTTGAATCTAGCCTGGAAAACATCCTTGGCTGTATTCTAGGTGAAACGAGTGCCGCGATGGAAAATCCATCGCGCCACTCCTCCTCTACTCTTAGATTGGCGCTAGGGTCCTGTTCCGGCATGGCAATGCCACGTGGAATGATTAGGCATAGGATTATAGTTTTATGTCCATGCCCTATGACGACCCTGTCCATTTCTGGCACGGTTTGTCTCAACCAAAATGTCTGAGGCGACCATTCGTCGCTCCTCCTTGGACTACACTTTCTGAGGGCCTAAGTTTTGGGTTCACAAGTTTGTTGCAAAATGGCAAGTGTCGTTACATAAATGTTTCAAAACGTGTATTGCGATTACTTATGGAATCATGTCATAATTCAAGTCAGTCTTTAGGGTAAAAAGGGTCCTTCTGTAAGTGACTCTGGTGTAAACGCTTCTGTTTTTTGACCTAGGTAACATTTTCATTTCAAGCTAGAAGCCAGTCCGTAAGACTAATGTCGCGTTGGATCAATTGAAGCATCAAGATTGAACTCACTCTTGATTGGCGGTCATGCTCGATCCACGCCAAGGAGGACCCTCCACGTTGTTTGTAGTATGCCCCTATCAGGGCCATCATGAAGTGCCATCAACACATGTTCTTTGCACACCCCCCAAGTAGGGTGTGCCTTTGCTTGCTAGAACCTGTTTTGTGCACATGAACGAAGGTTAAACAAATATAGTGAACACCTTGTCCACCGAAGGGGTGAGTCTCGCATTTTGGTCAAGCTCCTAGAGGTGGAAAGGGAGGTATGGAAAACAAGGGGGAAATGTCTTGAAAAGTGGATGTCGAACGAAAAAAATACGGATACTTCGTAACCAAACAGGGTCAAAATCTTAGGACGTACAAACTTTGGTTCTCTCACATGCTTCGGACTGGTCATCGAGACAAGCCCATTTGACCACATAGTTTTCCAGACACAAGTGAGAAACTTCTTAGAAGCTTCCTCACCTTACTGATGCTGACGTGGCGACACTGTCCAGTCAGCTGGCGCACTAGCAAGCAAGCAGGTGCAAGAAACAACAAGAGTCACGCTAGGGAGACGTGCAAAGTCTCATAAGCTCTAATAGCTTAGTCATGCAGAGAGAAATGACAAATGACAGGTCCATGGCAAAAGTACCTGCCGCGGCGTAGGACGGGTGTTGCACGCGGCAGTGCAAGATCTGCCTTAAAACCGGCCCAAGACCACTGTTTTGGCCATAACTATGCACATACAAGTCAGAAGTCCACGTCGTCTGAACCTAAACATGCACGATCTCAAGCGGGACACTCTAGCTGGTCATATGCATACATCCGGCATCAAACGGTGGACAAACAATGCAAAAACATGCAAACCGGGCCCACGACCAGTCCACCGATGAAATCCCACAAGCTGCAGAAAAAAAACAGAAGGTCCGAGACTGCATCCAGGGCTCTGGAACGGTCGTCGGTCAGCTCCGAGTATGTGGTCCATCACCAGATGCAGCGCCAGGACACCTGGGTCCGAATCAGGGATCTACACGGGCATGGACACGGCCGAGTGGTCACAATAAACTGTACAGGTTGATAGGAGCGTCACAAATTACAACACCCCCCCATGACCCGATGGTACGCATGTCCATACATGTGCAACACTGAAATGAACACGAAAACAAGTGCCAAAACAATCGTGATACAGACATAGACACACCTCACACTCAACCACTCTTAGGGAAGGGGCGAAGCCCAATAGAACAAATGGCCACTTGAAACTTCCCGCAAGCTAGTGCCTTTGTCAAGGAATCAGCACACTACATGTCAGTGCCAACCTAGATGACGGAAATCATGTGTCGCTCCACTAGATCACACACGAAATGATGCTCAACCGTGATGTGCTTTGTGCGAGCATGAGAAACACCACAATTCTCCGCAATGGCGAGAGCACTCTGGTTGTTACACAATGGCGGGCACTGACTAACCTAACTCAAGGAATATGCACTTTAGCCACACTGCCTCAGCAGTCCCTGCACCCAGAGCAACTTATTCTACCTCCGACAAGCTACGTGTAATGCAGCCCTGCTTCCCACTACGCCAGGAAATAACGGTACCTCCGAGCAGGAACACGTAGCCGGTGCGACTGCGTCCATCGAGACTCCAGGCCCTGTCGCTTTCGGTGTAGCCATCAAGAACCACCGAACACTTTTGTCAAAAGCATAGTCCGAGGTACGGAGTGGAGATCACATACCACACCACTCACGGAGCCGCATGAAGAGCTCTAGCACGTTGAGCCTGCGAGAACTATGGAAGGAGGTTAACATCAAAGGCGATGTCGGGGCGTATAGTAGTGGCCCGGCACATCAAAGATTTGATGAGACGGAGGTACAAGGTCACATCCACTGTCTTCCCCAGCTATGTAGGATCGTCCACCTTTAGGACATCCCACCCATAAGGTGTGAGAGGTGTGGAGGCCGTGGACACTGTGTAGAGGAGGTCACTGAGATGCTCTCCCACAACATGTGTGTATCGAGCCTGATGCATCAGAAGTGTCCGACGTCTGCGATCTTGCACAATCTCCATGCCAAGAAACACCGCTATAGTACCAACATCCTTCATTTTGTAGGTGGTCTGGAAAACCGCTTTGGCCTCCTTCATGGCCTCCATAGAGGGAGACGCGATCAGAAGGTCGTCCACATAGACCAAGATGGCGCTGGACCGCTCAGGGGACCGTCAGATAAAGAGAGAGGGATCTACCTCGCTCTGTACATATCGCGCACGAGTTAGATTGCATGCAATATCTTTGTTCCACCACCGAGGAGACTGCTTGAGTCCGTACAATGACTTGCGCAAGCACCAGACCATGTCACCATCCTCAAAATCTGGTGGCTGAGCCACGTAAATCACCTTACTCAGAGAGCCATGGAGGAACGCATTATTCACATCCATCTTGTACAGTTCCCAGTCACGCTAAGCCACCACACCAAACAGAGCGTGAGCTGAGGTCATGCGGGAGACAGGGGCAAAGGTGTCAGTGTAATCAATACCCTCAATCTGGGAATACCCCTTGACGACCAAGCGAGCCTTGTGGCGTTCCAGTGAGCCATCCGGCTGCACTTTCTTGCAAAGGACCCACTTAATCTAAATAGCCTTCCTCCTAGGTGGAAGGTTGACTAGCTCGTAAACTCCATGCTCTCGGATGGCACAAAGCTCATCCCCGCAGGCAGCGTGCCAAGCGTTTGCATCCTGTGATGAGAGAGCCTCCCTCAGTGTGCCCGGATCTGGTACCATCAAGGAAGAGTTCTAAGTGGCGAGAGCACACGCCTCAGAGCTCGGTCGGACGCCACAAGGTCTACTGGTGCATCACAAGCAAAGTGAAACTCACGAGTGACCAGATCGTGCCCTACAGGGCACTTTGGATGAACCTCTGGGTGATCTCTACAGACACTCAGGCCTACGGACTTTGTGCCGGGATCACCACTCGCAAAACTACGCGTGGAGCGCTTGGGTGCGGGACTGGACACTCGCTTGACACCAGACACCAATGGTCGAAGGCGATCGCCGGGCTGACGCGAGTAACCTGGACTCAAGGAGCTCACCTCAGGCTCAAAGATAGGCACGACCACATCTAGTGAGGACTGAGGCAAAGGAGTAGGTGATGTTGTGTGAGGGGATATTGGTGAGCTAAGGGAAGACACATGGCTGGGTATAGTAGCAGGGATAGATGCAGGAACAAACACAGAGGTAGGCGTACTAGTGGGCATGGGTACAGACTCATGGGTGCCAGTGGGGTGTGAGGGAACAGGGGTATAGATAGGCTGTGTTGGAGGGGTCTCTGGGCCGACAGCTATGATTGCTGGGTTATCAAGAGCCGGAGACCGGGAAATGGTGGGGGCTCCAACAGACACATCAGCCGGACGAGAAGTGCTCAAAGGCCAAGACTCCCCCATCCCTCAATAAGCCTCACACGTAGGGACGTACATGACAGGCAGCGACATGATAGAGGTGAGGTCAAGGTAGGTGAGAGACTCAGAGAAGAGTGCGTCGCAAGACTCAATAATGCGACAGCGGGCGGGGTCCCAGAAATGCCAGGCCTTCGACCGTGGGGAGATGCGGACGAAGGCACACAGGCGACCCCGCAAGGAGATCTTGGACTCCTACTGGTCCTTTGTTTACCACACAAACGCCACGGATCCCGAGACATGAGCGAGGCGCAAATTGACACGGTGGCCAAACCGGTGCTTGTATAGTGTAACATGGTCCAGAAGGGGACATTGTAGGAGGTAGTTCCAGACCCACGTCATGTAGGTGAATCCTTCAAATGCGAAGGATTCTGCGAAACCGCACTCAGACTACATAGCACAAACTGCATCCTCCATGGTGCGGTTCCAGTGCTCAGAGACACCGTTATGCTGAGGAGAAGCAGGAGCAAAAACCTGGTGATAAACCATGTGCTCAGAAAAGAAACTGCCCATCTCGCCAAGGAACTCACCGCCGCGAACCAAGGGGAATGTATGCAGCATGTGGTAGGACTGATGCTCAGCCATCAGTAGCAAGAGATGGACTGCGAGAGCAGTATCACTATTCTGGCGCAGGTTGTAGACCCACCACATGTGGATGAATTCATCAGTGAGAGTCAGGACGTATCGGCCCCGATCGGACAAAGAATCAATTGACAGAGGACCAAGAAGGTCTGAATGGACCAACTCAAGAGGGAAAAGAGCTTGAGAATGAGAGTCAAGGTAAGTGGAGCGATGCATCTTACCCTGAGCGCAAAAAAGAAAATCGGTTGGGTGACTTCTCGAAAGAAGTCGCGTCAAGACCGAGTGCGGACTTTGTCCGAACGAGCTTTGACACAGTGTCAGAGCCCACATGACACAGGCAACGATACAACAATTGTGTTGGCCTGAGGGTGAGTGTGCACCCTGGAGGGTCCCTAGCAGTGGCTGGTTCACACCACCAACTGTTTTTGGAGAGACTGAAACTGTGGAGTCAACTGGTTCCAAGGATGGCAGAAAACTGGTCAGAGATTGAGGCAATAGCATTCTAATCAAGGCTCACAAGCAGTAGCATTTTATAGCCACTGATCTAAGCTTTCCAGAACACCAAAGCATGCCAGATTTGAAGCTTCCTAGCAGATTCTATGGCTTCTAGAGTGGCCCTTGGTAGGCTGTCCTTTTCCCACCTAGGAAGGCATCCCTTCCCTCCTCTAGAAGCTTCTGCCCCTTCCTAGATTCCTCAGCTTGCTTCTAGTAGGAGGGAAGGTGTCCAGAAGACCAAGACACCTCTAGATGGCTTGTAGGACAAGTCACCGCTTCTAAAAGGTGTGCCACCTTCCTGGACCCTCACCTGGCCTTCTAGAAACTTAAAGAGGAACTCTAGAGGTTGAGCTAGCTTCCTAGCATCTATTTTCTACCTCCCTTGAGGCAGGGCAGAATTTCACCTTGTGGGACTTGAACCCAGGCCCCTGCCTCTAAAGGTGGACACCATTAACCACTAAGCCACCTTGGCTTGTCTTTTTGGTGTTCCTTTTTGGAGTCACTCCTGCCATGGTGAGGAGCATTACTCCAACAATCTCCCCCTTGCGCATCACCCATGGCAGTCGTCCATGCTCAACCTGCAACTGAGGAGCCTTTCTCCTCATGGGAGGCGAGCTTAAACTTCATTGTTCCCTCCCACTCAGCCCCATCTTTCTGGTGCAGTGCCTCCTTCATGCTCCTCTTGCGTGAAGAAGGCTTGTGCAAACCCAGTCCAAATGTCCTTGTCGGCATCATACCTTTTTGTCCTTCTTCGCACACGGTTACTCGTGCGGGGCTCTTGAGGTGGTTGTTGTTGTTTCTGTCCCCTTTTGGCGCCATCTTCTGCAAGAGCATGCTCCCCCTCTCATGGAGACCTTGGAGACATCTGTTGAATCCCCACCTCCACGTCCATGTCCGGTGCTTTGGATTCCTCATCCAAACTGGCCGGAATAAAGTCTGCCTCTCGCCCATCCCTTAAGCGATGCTCTCTGGCTGGTGGTGATGCGAGGATGTCACCCTCATTCACGTCCTCCGGCGTCTCCCCCTCAAGGAATGGCATCCACTCCCCCCTCTTGAAGAGACCTACCTCCTTGTCTATCCAACGGCTTTTCTCGTCGAACGCGACGTCGCGACTCCGCACAATCTGCTGCCTCCTTGGGTCAAAGAGCCGATACGCCTTGCTTCCACTCTCATATCCAAGGAAAATACACCGGCAGGTACGCGAATCCAGCTTGCTCCGTCCCTCACGTGCCTGCACCATTGCATGTGCAACACAACCAAACGTGCGGAGGTGACCCACCGCCGGCTTCCTCGCGCTCCACACCTCTTGTGGCATCTTCCACACCCTGCTCTCCTTGTCCTTCAGCGGCTTGGTCGGCATGAGATTCATGATGTACGCTACTGTCCTTGTTGCCTCCGCCCAATACCGTTGTGTAAGGCCGGTGTCGCTCAACATGGATCGCACCATGTTAAGGATTGTGCGATTCGCTATCTCTGCGACGCCATTATGTTGTGGGGAGTGTGGAGTTGTTTTCTGCCACTCAATCCCCTTGCTCTTCATCCACCCAAGGCACCCCGCATATTCACCACCGTTGTCACTCCGGAACGCCTTCACCTTCAACTCTGTTTGTCGCTCCACATCAGCCACAAAATCCTGCATGCACGTAAGGACCTCACTCTTCCGCTTCATTGGGTAGAGGTAGAGTTTCCGGCTGTGGTCATCGATGAAGGTGAGTAAGTAGCGAGCTCCGCCGATGAAGCTCTCAAGCGGTGCACACACATCTGTGTGTACCACGGCCAGTTTTGCCAATGCACGCGTCCCCTTGGCGACAAACGGCTGCCGAGTTGATTTTCCAATGATGCATGACTCACACACGGTCTCCTTGGTTCCATCAAGGCCGCTGATCTGGAGACCCCGCACCACTTCCCTCTTAGCCATCTCCTTCACTGTCGATGGAGAAATTTGGCAGAGTCGGCGGTGCCATAGGTCCAGGTCTCCTCCATCCTTCGTTGCAAGATTGGCGGCGTTGGACCCCACCCGGCTGCTGAGGATCTTTGCGCGTAGAAGGTACAAGTCGTCCTCCCTCTTGGCATGCGCAATCACCTCACCTTTGCCCTCTTTGCGGATGATGGCCTCCTTCTTTATGAAGAGCACCTCAAGTCTATTGTCGGTAAGACGGCTGACGGAGAACAGGTTTGCCCCAAAGTTGGACATATGCAGCACATCGTAGATTGTGCTCGTGACAGGTTTGCCATCCACAATTGACTCAATGCGGACGTTACCCTCACCGGCGGCCACCTCTGTTTTTCCATTGGCCACCGTAATGCGTCTCTCCGAGGCGCTGTAGGTGAGAAATGCCGCCCTGTTGCATTACGTGTGGCGGCCTGATCCGGAGTCGATGACGGCAACTCCCGGATCCTTCAAGTTGGTGGAGTTGTACGCCATAAGGGCGTGCTCATCTTTCTTCCCGCCCCGCTACAACCGATCTGTCTTTTTCTTGGGACAGTTGCGCGCGTAGTGGCCCTCCTTGCCGTAGTTGAAGCACTCCCCCTTCTTGTCACCCTTCTTGGTGCCCTGTTTGGCACCCTTCTTCTTGTCGCCTCGACCTCCAATTTGAGGATGAACCGTGTAAGCTGAAGTTGATGCCGCTGCACTCTCTCGACCGCCATGTCGCATCCACTCATTGCGCACGTACTCAGCAACCTTCGGGTACTTCAGCTCGTCGGAAGGCCAGCCACCAAGGACTGTGATCATGGAACTCCAACTGTCTGGAAAAGCCAGAAGGAGGATCATAGCTTGCAACTGAGAGTCCACCTCCCAACCCGTGGCCACACACTCCGCTGCGAGCGACTCAATCTGCTGCATGATCTCCATGATGTTGTCACCTTCGTTGGCTCGGAGGGTGATGAGCCGTTTAAAGACGAATAGCTGTTTGGCAAGGTTGCTTGACTGGTAGATGGAACAGAGTTTTGACCATGCGCCTGCGGCCATGGTGCATCCTTGGATGTGCCCAAGTTGTGGTGGGCATAACGCGGACACAAGGAGCGCCAACGCCTTTTTGTTGCGCTTCTTGTATGCCTCCTTCACCTCAGCCGTTGCAGTCTCCGGCGGAGTAGTCTCATCTCCTTTTACGAGCTCAAGCAGTCCCTTGTCGTCGAGGAAGACCTCAAACTGCCACCTCCACAAGGCAAATCCTGTCCCATCAAACTTAAGGACAGCGCGGCTGCTCTCTTGCTCGCTGATTGCCATGTCTTGCTGTTGGAAGCGTGAAATCAAGCTGACTTTGAACCCTTTAGAGGCATGGGCCCATAACCCTTTGTTGGCCTGAGGGTGAGTGTGCACCCTGGAGGGTCCCTAGCAGTGGCTGGTTCACACCACCAACTGTTTTTGGAGAGACTGAAACTGTGGAGGCAACTGGTTCCAAGGATGGCAGAAAACTGGTCAGAGATTGAAGCAATAGTTTTGGCCTGAATTGACTGGGAATGTACACTTGATCAGGGCTCACAAGCAGTAGCATTTTATAGCCACTGATCTAAGCTTTCCAGAACACCAAAGAATGCGAGATTTGAAGCTTCCTAGCAGATTCTATGGCTTCTAGAGTGGCCCTTGGTAGGCTGTCCTTTTCCCACCTAGGAAGACATCCCTTCCCTCGTCTAG
Source organism: Penium margaritaceum (assembly GCA_023375785.1). Taxonomy (NCBI): domain Eukaryota; kingdom Viridiplantae; phylum Streptophyta; class Zygnematophyceae; order Desmidiales; family Peniaceae; genus Penium; species Penium margaritaceum. The sequence goes on from SZWC01012150.1 coordinate 62,905, forward strand.
AAGCTTCTACCCCTTCCTAGATTCCTCAGCTTGCTTCTAGTAGGAGGGAAGGTGTCCAGAAGACCAAGACACCTCTAGATGGCTTGTAGGACAAGTCACCCCTTCTAGAAGGTGCGCCACCTTCCTGGACCCTCACTTGGCCTTCTAGAAACTTAAAGAGGAACTCTAGAGGTTGAGCTAGCTTCCTAGCATCTATTTTCCACCTCCCTTGAGGCAGGGCAGCATTTCATCTTGTGGGACTTGAACCCAGGTCCCTGCCTCTAGAGGTGGACACCATTAACCACTACGCCACCTTGGCTTGTCTTTTTGGTGTTCCTTTTTGGAGTCACTCCTGCCATGGTGAGGAGCATTACTCCAACAAATTACTGGTGCTCAGTAAAGAGAACGCCAGTGACAAACACACAAATGAGGGGGCAAGGGGAGCAAAGAGAAGAAGAGATGCAAGATACACAATACATGTTATCCACAACAGAGGCACGAAGAACAATACTACGAGTATCAATACCAGTCACAGTTGTGGAGTCAGCAGTGTGCTCCATAGAGAGTCCCATCAGTGTGGTGGCAGGCACAAAAAGCAATAAAAGCTCAAGGTCAGGCATGAAAAGCACCTCGGAAAGATACAAGAGGCCAGACGGATTGTCAAAACACACAATCCCAACACCCTTGACCGACGATGACTGACCAGAGCATGCATGAACGGAGTGAACAATAAAATCACTACAACGACAGGTCATGTGATGAGTGGCACCTATACTGATGATCCATATGTCACCACGATCACGACTAGAGGACGCCACTTCACAATAGGGAATGGAACACTTGGTGTCAGACGGGCACTCAGCAACAGGTGAAGAGGAACAACGAAGGGCACAAATGTGAGACTCATGGATCCAATCTGTACTATCAGGCCCATCATCATCACATGCCAGTTGTGCCCCCCCACACGAGTCATCACGAGCTACAAGGAGAAGTGAACAAACAGTCTATGAATCACTTGTCCGTGACAACACACTCGCACCTCCCTGAAAGAGAAGAGCCAGAAGGTGACGGAACTCATCGATGGTGCGGTCATGTGGGTCGCCACTGCTCACCGGTGGGGAAGCAGGGACTGCTGCGGTTGTGGTCGTTGCGCGACTAGAAGCTGTGCTACTCGACGCAAACTGTGGTTTGTGTGTATCCTGAAGATCACGAGTGATCCGCGCCAACTCAAGCAGTTGCTGGCACTTGGTGTAGCGATGAGCGCCTCCACAGTTGTAGCAGTGAACAGCACGTCCACTGTAAGTACCCGGTGACTGCCATTGCTTTGATTACTGTTGGCCTGAACCTTGCCTCCTTTTTCCCTTCTTCCTGTGTGCTGCTACTGCCACATCCTACATCTGAGTCAGGGTGATCAGGGTGGAAGAGGAAGAGGAGGATGTGCCAAAGGATGGAGGAGCGGACTACAAGAGGGATGAAGGTGGCAATGTGATGACCGCTACAGCAAGGAAACTCCCTGATGAGCCACGGCTGCCTCGTGGGCGGAAGTCACCAGGAGGAAAAGCTGATGCGCCCAAGGCAAAGGCTGCAGGGAGGTGGAGAAAGGCTCAAGCACGGCATCACTGTACCTCCTGACGATGTCTATGTGCTCAAGAAAAACTCCAAGCATGATCGTGCGCAGCGCCCACAGCTGTGTACCTCCTGAGGTCCCAAGGCGCATGTACATGCGCATGGCTCGCCGCCAGTAGTCGGCTGCGGGCTTAGTAGGTCCCTGACAAAGGGAGTGAAAGGCAAAAATGTAAGCAGTGCGGATGGTGTGCGTCTCTAGAGCAAGCAAGGATAGTGCTAGATACGAGCCTCCACGTGGATCAACACCTGTGCCTGTTCTGGCCTCTCCAAGGAACGGGCAGAAGTCCATGACAGTCTTGCGCGGCATGGCGCAGAGGAGTCCACGCATCACCGTGGCCGCTATCAGTGCCCGGGCGCGGTCCGTAACCTGGTACGGACTGTGATTGTAAGGTTAGACTCCTTCTGAAGTGGCCCAAACCTGGAACAGGATCTCCTAGCAGGCGAAACCTTCCTTGCTGACATATCGTGGGGGCGATACTCAAAGTCCTTAGGTTGTCGTTCCATAGGGAGAAAAATCACAGGCTGAGAAGAACAAGGGATGGGGAAGTCACCGGGAAAGTCACTGGGGTAGAGATCGGGTGAGGATAGGAGCTCCCGAAAAGGAGAGCCAGATGTGTGTGGGGACCAAGAACACGTCTGAAGCTGGTGGAGACGATCCAGAAACACGCAAATCTCGCTGTTGTGAGCGCCACCCTCTGTGCCTGCCATGTCATGATCCTCATCCCGAGGACCAAGAGTCCTGCTCCTGTGAGCAGTGCAGGTGCTGACTGCTGTGTAGAAGGTGTGACACCGTCGGCTCCCTCGGAGGTGTGCCGAGGGGTAGTGGACTGACCACGAAGAAGCTGAGTGAGCATACGGATGGCGTCAGTTTGCTGCTCCTAAAGACAACGCATCTCAACCTGCTAGCTTTGCAGGTCCTCAATAGCCTACGAGCGTGGGCTCATGACCCCTTAGAAGGAGGAAGAGTGATCTAGTCGTCTTTTGCCCTTGTCTCCGGCCGAAGCCATGTCAGTCCTCAGTTTGGGCCGGGGTGTCAAATTGGTCGAATTGTAGAACGGTCGACATTTCTCGAAAGGTTGGAACATGAAGAAAAATGACGTTTTGCCCCGAATTCGCTGACATCAGCAAAGTCAAAGGTGACGTCAACATTTTTTTTCCAGCGAGAAAAGCGCTAACATTCTTACGTAGGCATACATTATGCTAGCTCTTTTTTAAGCTATACGGACTCCTCTTCGGGGATAAATGTGTCACCCCCCTTGCCTTGCGCTGCACTGCACAGTCCTACACAGTGCTGCGTAGCTTATGCGCACATGTGCAGCAATACTACGCAACGGTACTGCATAGCAGTGTTGTGTAGCAGCACTACTATTGTGGCCGTCGCCACTACTGCTGTGGCCGCTGCCACTACTGCTATGTTGTTGCTGCTTCTGCTGTAGCTGTTGTACTACTGTTGCTACCCAAGCTGCTCACGCTGCGGTTGGTACCACTACTCGCAGCCGCTACCGTGAGCTGCGAGTTGATTTTCTCCCTCTTTTTGTGTAGAGCTGGGCAGCCACACAAGGCTGCTACTGCCCCTTGGTGCTCCTCCTACTGCTTGGCATAGCTGTTAGAGCTAAAAAAGTCGTAGCTGACTCGTGGTGGTGGGATTTTTGTGGTGATTATTTCTGCTCCAAACGGCTCCAACGACTACAACTCGTTGCAGGATACGGTGGCGACGGTGAAACTCACTGCTAATGCCGGTGCCACGTCTTTGCAGTTCAGCTCATCGAGAGAGGTCTCGCTACTCTGATACCATGAGAAACTACTAGGAAGCTTCCTAACCTTGCTGCCGTTGATGTGGCGGCACTGTCCAGTCAACTGGTGCACTAGCAATCAAGCAGGTGCAAGAAACAGCAAGAGTAAGGCTAGGGAGACGCGCAAGGTCTCATAAGCTCCAATGGCTTAGTCATGCAGAGAGAAATGACAAATGACAGGTCCATGGCATAAGTACCTGCTGCGGCGCACGGCGGGTGTCGCACGCGACAGTGCAAGATCTGTCCTAAAAGTGGCCCAAAACCACTCTTTTGGCTGTAACTCTACGTAGACAAGTCAGAACGCTAGGCCGTCTGAACCTAAACATGTAGGATCTCAAGCTGGTCACTATGGCTGGTCATATGCATGCATTCGGCATCAAATGATGGACATTCAATGCAAAAACATACAAATCGGACCCATGGCTAGTCCATGGATAAAATCCTATAGGCTATAGAAAAACTACAAAAGGTCCCAGACTGCATCTAGGGCTCTGTGACTGTCGTCGGTCAGCTTCGAGTAGGTGGTCCATCACCAGACACCGCGCCGGTGACACATGGGTTGGAATCACTGATCTGGACGGGCATGGACACGGCCGAGTGGTCACAGTAAACTGTACAGGTCGACAAGAACGTCACAAATCACAACATTGAGATGAACTAGTGAGGAACCAACTCGCACACAGTCAAAGATAGCTGAAGCTACATACCCGGCATTAGCTCACAATGTACCAAAACGTAAAATGTTGAATCCATGTGCAATAGGAGGAAATTTGATGAAAACTGAAATAATACCATTAATTATGCAACGCGAAGTATTAGCTATTTTGAAACTACAATTGGTGGTCATTGACAAAGTCACAATGGATCGTTGACATATGGTGGTCGAATCATGAGTACATGAAGGAAAAACTACATAAAACAAATATGATTCATACTTTTCATTTCAGTTATACTTATACATAGTCATAGATGGATGCATGCAAATGTAAACATGCATGAACACATGTATGGATACAATGAATGTGCGAACGTAATGCATGGAAAATGCAGGAGGCTAGTTCTTGGAGGGGTCTCCCATTCTATCTTATTCTTGATCCTTATTGAGTTCTTTCCATTTCTCAGCTGCTTTCTGGCGCCAGCACTCGTGTGCACATCTCTGAGTAACAAATCCAGAGCACTCAAACTTAGATTCTAGAGCAGCAGACGGAGGGGACAGCTGACTAAGCAACGAGCGTGGATGCCTACACGCTACATCAACAACGCTGTTGTCCAACTTGCTGCCTTGGAATTCTTGCTTGGTATCAGAGCCAAAGCACAGCAGCAGGTGAAGAAGACTGGCATACAGGTGCCTGACAACGCCGGCGGACCCCCACACGCGCGAGTACAAGGGAAATGCTACTGGATTTTTTCTGGCAGCAGTGACCAGCCTGGTGGCAACGACAAAAGTTTTCCCACAGCCAATGCGCCTGGAGAAATGCTGCCGGATTTTCTCGGCGGCACTGACCCCCACGCGTGACGCAAGGAGGTGAGCGGCCAGCGACATCACGCTCCACGACAACGATACACGTCGCGAAGTCAACCATGTGTGAGCGTGCTACAAGCAACAACAAGAGGAGCAGCTTGCAACAGCAGTGAGGGGTGGCAGTAGCAGCTAGCAATAGTTGTGCGTAGCAGCAGCAGCCGGCAGCAGTAGCAGCAGCTCGTGGATGCTTGCAACAGCGGCAGCCCGCAGTAGTAAGCACCAACAGCAGCCAGCAATAGTAGCTCGCGGTAGTAGCAGCAATGCGCAATAGTAGCGAGCAGCAACAACTGCTGGCTGCAATAGGAGTAACAGCGAGCAGCAGCCAGCAAAAGCCTGCAGCAACCAGCAACGGCAGCTACAGCAGCGGCCAGTAGCAGCTTGCAACAGCGGTAGTTGTGGCTGTAGCTGTTTGTAGCCTGCTGCTCGTAGCAAGGAGCGAGCTCGCTACTCACAGCCCTGAGCAAGCAGCGAGTAGCGAATGGCAAGCTTGCTCATTACAGCTCACGGATTATGGCAAGTAGCGAGCTCGCTGTGATGACCAAAGAAGGAAAAAAGTCCCCCATCCCACAGGGGGTTTTGTAGCAGCTACAGCCATCACCACAGCCACTATAACAGCCATAGTACCCACAACAGCACGGAGTAGCTCAGTAGCAGCAGCTTCAGCAGCTATTGCAGTAGCAGCAGTTGTTGCAACAACAACTACAACAGCAACAGCAGCAGCAATTGTAGCAGTAGTACCAGCTGTTGCTGCAACAACAACCGTAGTAGCAGCAGCAACAGTAGCAGCTGTACTAGCAGACCAATAGCAGCAGCAGTAGTAGTAGCGGCAGCAACAGGAGCTACACCAGCAGCAGCAACCGTTGTACAGCTAACACCATAGCGGCTCCAGCATGAGTCACTGCTGACACCAGCAATTCTCAGCTAACATCACTTTTGATGTCATCATCAATAACAAAGAAACTGATCTACAGCACTAGCTCTGTAGATAACGCAGCAGCAGTTGCTGACATCAACCAACCTAGGCTGACATCAATAATGAAGTCAGTGTTGACATCAGCAGCAGAATAAAAGAAAGAAAACAAAAAAGGGGGAACAAGGAGGGCTAACAAAACACCATGGCTAAGAGCCTCAGTGGAGAGGGGTCCTCTTCTGTTGGAGGGAACCCTAGTCCCCCTTTCCTACAACAGCTCAAGCAGCTACAGCAAAACTCGAGACCTTGCAACCGTGTAACACGTCCTCACCCATCCCCACCGCCTATCCAGTGAGGGTGAGACCTGCCGTATGCTGCGAGAGTTTAACTCCCTGCACATGGGGGAGATCGAGACGAACATGTCTTACTGGCAACAGGCTAAGGACATCCTCTGTCGCCTAGGTACCTCTGCTCCACCCTCTCTAGCCGTGCTCCTGATCATCAAGTGCGGTGCCACAAATGCGTATGCCGACGTCTTTTTCCACTACATCCAGGACGTCCTCTCTACCATGGCGGCCCAGGGCACCCTCATGCCTTGGGCATACGAGCTCTTTCACAGGATTGAGGAAGTCCGTCTGGAGTCACAAATCCAGCGCATAAAGGCCCCCGCCTTCGTGGCCGTCGCTTTCCCCCGCAGCAGCTACATCCACTAGCTCCTTTTTGTTAGGTTAGAAGAGGCACAAGGGCAAGAAGAGCAAGGGCAAGCAGCAACAGCAACCGACCGGGTCTAGTGGTGGTGGCTCGGGCTGCCACGATAGTGTCCAGCCAGGATACAGGTAGTACACGTGCCCGCTACTAATAGAAGAGGCGTGTGTCATCGCCACCATGCGTTGCCAGCGTGAGCTTCGTCTCCCCTTTGCCGCCGTAGTTGTTTCCGGCCCTGATGCCTCCAGAGCGTCCAGCAGCGCCACTCCGTCGACAGCCGCACCGTTCCCGCCGTCGCAAGCTGCGCAGAAGCATCATCTATAGGTGTTGGCGCCTTTGTTTCCATCACCAGTGTAGTCCTCCTCCTATCGGAGCTCCGGCGTTGTCACTCCATTCTCAGTCTACACTCCCGGACCGTCCAACCATGAGCATTAGTTAGAGTACTTCTGCATTTAGAGCAGGAGGTGACGCAACTTGAACTTCTATGGGGGGGAGGGCGAGGTAGGCCGGGCGTTGTCGTTTAGAGTGCTCTAGCTCGGCCTGCCTCGCCCTCCCCCCCAAGGAAGTGCGAGTTGTGTCACCTTCTGCCCTACCTTGCATGACTGAGACTGAGCTGCGGTCGTGTCCAGCCTCTTCATCCGTTTGATTGTCTCTTGTGCTCTCTTCTACCCCTCTCTATAACAACGTCGCGTGGTTTGACGATTGGCAGTCTCGGTTCGTACCGCCGTCCACCGCGTGCACGTCTCTTGCTTGCTGCCATGTGACTATTAGTGATCTGGCGACTCCGGTCCAGGACCCTGCCGAGGCCTTGAGAATTGAAAGGCAAATCCAACGCAACTTGTTTCAGCAAAAATGGTTAAGTATAGGCTATGTTAGGTGTGGGTTTGCGGCGGCAGCCATGGCTCCTCGTCGACAAACTACAAGTGCTGAGGAGTGACAAGGAGTGCCTCGTATGGGTGAGTCTTGCTAATCGAGACCCACCCAGCGGGCCGGCGAGCGAAGCTTGCCGGCTCGCAACCCTGGAGCGAGGCCAAATCACCCTTGCAATCCAGAAGAGGGCTGGCTAGTCCGCGCCCTACCCATCACACCAGGAGACGAAACAGTAGGCATGAGTACTAGGACTAATCTAGATTCCTGTATGGATTGTTCAAGTTTGACCCAGGAAAAACAACAGGGACCACCATAGGTTATGTAAGCTGGAGAATGAGTCTGCTGCTAGGTAATGGAGGAGAGGGGCCATGCTAACGGGATGGAGGCGACTACGCGTGCGGGGCGGAGGAGTCACGAGCCGTCACGGTGCGTCGCCTCCACTCACTGCATCAGCATGCCCTGCGCACTCACAGCCATCCACAAGAGAAAACATGTACAGGGAGGGATTAACACGTCCCCTTGGAGAGGAGTGCGGTGGGCATGCAACCAAGATGATGTAGTCGGAACCGGAAGGAGGAGGGGGTAAGAAAATCTGCCAGCTGGGCTTGACCACTGATTGCGCGTACTTCCACCGCCCCAGCCTCCACTGCCTCACGAACAAAGTGATGTTCAACGCTGATGTACTTTGTGCGTGGGTGCAACACACCATCATTCGCTGCAATGCGATGGGCTGTCGAGCTGTCGCTATGCACAGGAACAGCGAACGTACGCACACCCAGCTCTTCAAGCAATCGTGCAAGCCAGATCCCCTCACATGCTGCCTCACCCAACGCCATGTATTATGCCTCGGCCACGCTCCATGCCACACAAGACTGCTTTGCGCTATGCCAAGACACAGCAGTTCCCCACACACAAAACACGTAGCCACCCTGACTGCGAGCCGCACGATCACGTGCATAATCACTATCACAGTACCCATCCAAAGGTGGATCGGTGGTGGGGGCAAACACTAGACCAAGGGCCGTAGTGTCCAGCACATAACGCTCCACAGCTCCAACAGCTCCAACAGCTCCAACAGTGCTTTGTGATGCGTGCTGCGTGGTTGCTGGCTGATCTGTGGGAGCACATTGACAGTAGTGGCCCGGCTGTTTGCAGTAGTTGCAGGTACGGTTTCCTCCCCCTTGACTGCACCCACGTCCTCCGCCAGTTGCAATTTATTCGGTCTCATCTACCGGGATCGCGTATCTACTTATCATATCACTAAGTACCTTCTGATTATTTCGGCAGAATTCCGCAATACTTGTATTTCTCAAGGACAGATCAGATCTTTGTCCATGTTTTTCTCTCAATACTCTTTGAATACTTGACAACCTGTCCACAACCACCACATTCAGTTACTTCCTACAAGAAACCTCCTGTGGAGGTTGTAACTATCCGAAAGCCATAAAGTAGTTACTCAACCAACTCAGTGACTCTTCATATTCCTAGACCATTTAATTACATTCTAGTGGAGTATCCAAAACACAACAAGAGTATATAGACCTACTTAGTTAGTCTTAGTATATCTATCTATCAATCCAATTCACAACTCTCTTCACCTTAAGGACAAAGGACACAACGCCCACAGTCAACCACCACAAGGCTCAACATTTCCAAGATATCACAACCTCACAAGCCTTGTCATTCACTCAGCCACGGCTGTGTGAATTAGTCACTTGTGAGGAAGGTACTTTGTATCAACTCTAGTGTTTTATATATGTGGCTCTGATAAATCTGAGTTGGACTAGACTCTTCCATTTTTCTAGCATCAAATCCTTCATTCATGTAAATGTAAATCTCTGTGTACACAGAATCACATATGTATGTGTACATGACATAATATATATATATATATATATATATATATATATATGGGCAAGTTTATCCGAGCTGCGCTGTTTGCGCCCCGCCTAGTTGCGAAGTGACGAGTCCAAATCATAACGAAGGTAGGTGCCTGTTTTGTAGACTGCACCAACGGAAATGCCGGCTTCGGATTCTCATGTCTGTTTTATGCCTCGTACCGAGCAGTAAACCTAAGCGGACCCGCTACCGTCGGAATCCATTATCGCATGTACTCATCTAACGGCGACATAACCGGCGTCGCTAATCGATGGCGACGTAGGTCTTTGAACTGCAGGATCACCAAAATTTTGCGTCGAATTAGTTTCAACTCACATGCATCGTCGAACAGTACCCATTAAGACTTTAATCGCGAGGAAAACACGGCACTCAGATCGTCCAGAACATGCAACCATTCTCATTAGTCCGTGACGAGTGTGCTACGCTCCTGATTCGTCAAAGTTTCTTCTCTGGTGCTTTTTAGGCACATCTCACCGGTGGTGAGACTTGCAGGAAACCGACGAAAGAATCTATTATTGCATCCGTCGGTTTCGCTAACCGTTGCCCATGCATGCAATTAACCGCTGTCAACATGACCGTTCTTACCACTCAAACCGGCATCCGACGGGAGGGCGCTCCCAATACAGGCCCTTCCGAGTGTCTAGGAAGTGCTACGGCATCATCTGGGTATGACTTCCGACGACAGGCAGTCCGCGTCGAGAGGGGGGTCGAACAAGGCAGCTCTCGCAAGTTAATCCTATATGTATATATATACATGTATATATATATATCACATTTACCACATCTTGTGTCCTTTCTCATTCCACTGTATTTCTCAATGCTAACAAACATGAAATTCTAAGCTTGTATCATTAAACTAAACAAATAACACCGCCATCTTGTCCGCCTCTGCCTCACCTTGATGCATGAACGCACTTGCTGATGCACCCTCGTCTTCGCATGCCTCACCTTTCAGGATGCCTTCATAGTTCCGCAGCTCCTTGAACACCTCTGCCAAGTAGGTGTTTTCGATATCAGCAGCCTTCAGCTTCCGAAGTAGGCCACGCCGGAAGTCCTTGTACAGTTCGCTGAGGTGAAGGAGGACCGGGTCCAGCCACTCGAGAATGGTGCAGGATGCGCCGAGGCCGAGAATGCACTGGCGAAGGTCCATGGCGGCGTCCCAGTATTCGGCAACTGGTGCTCCGGGCTTAGGACGGAGGTTGCGGAGCTTCTCGCGTAGGGAGATCACTAGGGTCATGCCTTGCTCTTCCTTCGACGTGGCAAGGTGTTTCCACGCGTCGTGTGGTCTACGGTCCCCACTGCAAGGCTTTTCGGGGTCTTCTCCTGCCCGTCCAAAACGGAAATGGCGGATCAAGTATTGCTAGTCCTGAGGAAGGCCGCGCACTAGAGCATTGAATGCCCTCAAGAGTACTCGTGCGTCGGTGTTGTTCGACGCAGAGCTAGATAGTACTCCTCTAAACCATGCTGCGCTGCCCACAAGAGAAACACATCCTTCCAGGATAAGAAGTTGCGCACGCCAAGTTGCGGCGGCGTCAGGTCCTTGTGGGACAACACCTTGCTCAGGTCGTCCCACATCATCGCTGTAGAGGCGGCGGCGCCGGCGCCTGTGATCGCGCCGGCATTTGCACCGGCTCCTTTCGGCACGGATGCTGCTGCACTCATGGCGCCTTGTGACCTGAGGGCAAGCTAGGAGAGCGGTGCTAGCGTGACTGCCCATTTGTTGCTGGCGAAGGAAGTTTTGGCAGCAATTTGCCGGGCCCACTTTGGGCCCAGTTTTCTACCGCGAGCCCTAAGCTTGATAGGGATCGCCGGTCTTGACCTTTGGTGCTCGTCAAGACTTGTCTTAACCTGCAAGAACACCCTTAGGGCCAGGAGACCCTGCTGTCGCCCTATGTGAGGGGCGGCGGCTCTTGGGCTCTCTTGTCCACCCCAATCTTCCTCTAGCGTCGCTCCCCTCTCTTCCGCCGCCTCCACTCTTAGTGCGCGGCCTAGGAGAAGGCATTCGATGCTCTTAGGGGCTTGCACGGCCTACTCTCGCGACTGCCACGCGGCTCTACGGTCACTCGTCACTCGGTCGCCCACTTGTTTTCTTGGCGCCGGCCCGATTCGCAACCGTATGCCGTCGAACCTAGCTCTGATACCATGAGAATTGAAAGGTAAATCTAACGCAACTTGTTTCAGCAAAAATGGTTAAGTGTAGGCTACGCTAGGTTTGGGTTTGCTGCGGCAGCCATGGCTCCTCGCCGACAAACTACAAGTGCTGAGGAGTGACGAGGAGTGCCTCGTACGGGTGAGTCTCGCTAATCGAGACCCATCCAACGGGCGGGCGAGCGAAGCTTGCCGGCTCGCAACCCTAAAGCGAGGGCTAATCGCCCTTGCAATCCACAAGAGGAGTGGCTAGTCCGCACCCTACCCTGCACACCAAAACACGAAATAGCAGGCAGGAGTACCAGGACTAATCTAAGTTCACGTATGGATTGTAAAGGTTTGACCCACGAAAAACAGCAGAGACCACCATAGGTCATGTAAGCTGGAGAATGAGTCCGCTACTAGGTAATGGAGGAGAGGGGCCATGCCAGCGGGATGGAGGCGACTACGCGTGCGGGGCGGAGGGTTTGCGAGCTGACATGGTGCATTGCCTCCACTTACTACGTCAGCATGCCCTGCGCACTCACGGCCACCCACAAGAGAAAACATGTACAGGGAGGGATTAACAGACCTGGATTATCGACTCCGAGGCCACGCATCACATGACGGCCTCTCGCAAGGCCTTCAGTGTACTGAGTCTTGTTGGCAATGTGTCCGGTGTCCGGACGGGCTTCAGATAGGTGTTACCTGTCTGCGGTGTTGGCGTCGTTCGTTTCCGTGGTCCTGCCGGTGATGTCTTCCTAAGTGATGTCCTCTTCATCCCAGGTCTTGAACTCAACCTCCTATCCGTCACTGTCCTTGAACGCATGAGCATTGACGTTCTGCATTCACATGGGATTGGCAATGTGTCATTACGTCCATTCGGTCTTGTCGTTCTGCACGCCACTCCCCGTTGCAACCTGTGGCACATGCCTCGTCTATCCTCTACTCCCTCCTTCCCCTCCCCGTTGACCACCATAGGCCATGTGTTTGTCATAAGCACGCTTTCACCGTAGCACACTTGTATCTGGCACTTGTATCTGACATGACGTGGGTCTCGAACCGAATTCCCCACGGTCCTTTCCTTGCCAGTCCACGCCGTACCAACACTGATGTGGTCAGCGGCTGCCTCCGCTTAGCTCGTGTCTGGGGTTATGTGGCCATTGTGTGGCTGCCCTCCCTGCAGCAAGGCGGCAAGCTCGCCCCCCGCGGACGTCCTTGCACCTTCTTCGGTGTCTCCCGTCACTCCAAAGCTTGGCGCTTTTGAGATCCCTCCTGGCAGTGCATCATCAAGTCTCGTCATGGCCTCTTCTTTGAGGAGCTGTTTCCCCGTGACCTCGTTCGCTCCGACTCGTCGATGTCCTTCCCGTCGCGTGGGGGAGTAGTGAGTCCGTCCTCCGTCCTAACGCTTCCGGGCGATACATCACCTTGTTCCTCGGGGCGAGCACCCCAGCCCTGTCCGCTGTCCCCTCTACACCGGAAGCCCCGTCCGAGTGTAATGGTCCCTCCAGGCTGGCAGACCCGTCTGCGTCCACTGGCCCCTCCGAGCCAGTTGCCCCGCCGCGTCTGCTGGTCCCTCCAAGCCGGCAGCCCCGTCCGCGTCTGCTGGTCCCTCCGGGCCGGCAGACCGGTCTGCGTCCACTGGCCCCTTCGGGCCGGTAGCCACTGTCGCGTCCGCTGGCCCCTCCGGACCGGCAGCCCCAGTCGCGTCCGCTGGCCCCTCCACGCCTGTAGCCCCGTCCGCGTCTACTGGTCCCTCCGGCCTGTAGACTTATCTACGTCTGCTGGTCCCTTTGGGCCAGCAGTCCCGTTTGCCTCTGCCGGTACCTCGGACTCGGTGCCATCTCCTGCCTTGTCGCGCTACACGCGTAGTCCAGGCGGTAGTCTCCGACCCAGGCTTTCAGTGAGTGCGCAGACAACCACACTGCGTCCTGTGGCGCCTCGGCCCCCTGTCGCCCCACTGGTCTCTTTTACTCAGACGATAGTGAGTGGGGACCATGACACCAGGGCCCTCTGCCTAACCACTTCGGTCATCCTCGTATTCCGCTGCAAAACACACCAGAGGACCCAGCCACCCTCCGCAAGGTTCGAGTCTCCCCCGAGGCCGCACGGTGGGATATTGCTTGCGTCGACGAGCTTGCTGTTATCTGGCAGCACCACATGTATCACCTCGTCGATCTCCCTCTACGTCGGAAGGCCATTGGTGCCAAATGGGTCTTCCGAAGCAAATGGAAGCCAGACGAGTCCTTGGACAAATACAAGGCCAGCCTCATAGCCAAGGGGTTTGCTCAGGTTCCTGGGGTTGATTATGACTAGATCTTTGTCCCAGTTGGCTGATTCTCCACTAGCTGAGCGCTCTTCAACCTGGTCGTCCAACACGGGTGGGAGCTGCATCAAATGGACGTGAGCAACGCTTTCCTTCATGGCTCGCTGGAGGGTGAGGAGCTCTGCATGGTGCAACCTGCAGGCTTTAACGACGTCACAGGGAAGGTCTGGCGGTTGCGGAAGGCCCTCCATGGCCTGAAGCAATCGCCTCGGTGTTGGAACCAAGAGATTAGTCACACTCTCCTCCACGACGGCCTCCTACGTAGCACTGCTGACCCCGCACTGTTCATCAACCGGCGAGGCTAGACATTTGCTTATGTCCTGGTCTACGTCAACGATATTGCGTTAAGTGTCAACCTTTTGGCTCAATTTCCTTACGAGCTGTGTCTCCTCCACTTCGAGGCCGCGATTCGAGTACTGCTCTATGTCGCCTCGACTCCATGGTGAGGTCTCATGTTCCGTTGACATCCCTCTGTTGTCGCGGTGGGCTACACCGATAGTGACTAGGCCGACAGTCCAGACGGCAAGAACCGCACAAAGAGGATCTTTCTGGTTGGCGGCACGGTTGTGTCATGCCAAAGTGGCAAGCAGGGATGCATTGCACGTAGCACTGCTGAGGTTGAGTACGTGGCCCATGGCTCAGGCCCATGTGAAAGCGTGTGGTTGCTTCGTCTTTTGTCCGAGTTGCGTCAGTCCGTCGCATCCATCACGTTGCATTGTGACAATGAGAGAGCCATGGCCATCGCCAACAATGACGGTGTGCATCACAAGCACAAAGCACATCAATGTTGCATATAACTATGTGCGCTCGTTGTTGCACAACAGCAGCGTCAACATTGTGTGGGTTGAGACAACACGGCAGCTGGCTGACTTCTTGACCAAGACACTGAAGCACGACTCGTTCACTAAGGTTGTGAGTTCGGTCGGCATGCGTCCATGAGGTGCACTCCTTATCCCTGTCTGTGTCTCTGCGTGCCCTGGGGGAGTCTGTCTGTTGAATGTGTCGCTGCCCGCCCATGTGCACTGCGTCTGTGAGTCATGGGAGAGTGTTGGTTTTTGTCACATCTCTCATTGTGCTTTGTTGTGTCCTCCCGCCTTGTGTACATCGGCGTGCAGGTGATTGAGAGCGAGACTAAACGTTGCTGGAGTATCGTTTGGTGGAGCCATCGCACGCTGAGGACTACACATAGTTCCCTGGAGCCTCCTACCTCCGGCGATGTGCTCAGCTCCACCGGCAGGCCTCGTCGACGGTCGGGCTGCCGACGGTCACTGCCACTGCGGATGTTGTCTGCATGCGGCAGTGCTGGATCTGACTGTACCATTGCGTCTACAGCGTCCTTCTCTGCTTAGGGTCCAAATCTCATGCTAGTGTGGCACTGTTGTCACCAGGGACTAGTGTAGGCGCTGCTTGGGCTTGGGCAGCCATAACTCCTCACTGCTATTTTTCTAGCTGATTCTGACCGCACGAGTGCATTTGATGAGTTGGTATTATGGTATGGTCCAATTTTCAGGCAAAGCGGACGACGTCCGGGTTTTGGGCTGTAGGTCGTCTTGCAGTGCTCACCGAGAAAACATAGCAGCTTGAAAATAGAGATGCTTTTTGATTGACTGGTGAATTGAGTAAAAAACTCTACAGACCTAGAGGAGGCTAGTTCTTGGAGGGGTCTCCCATTATGTCGTATTCTTGGTCCTCATTCAGCTCTTTCAGTTCTCTGCTGCTTTCTCTCGCTAACATTGGCGCGCGCAACCCTGAGTAACAATCCCAAAGCACTCAGACATAGTTTCTAGAGCAGCAGACTAAGGGGGCAGCCGACTAAGCAATGAGCGTGGATGCCTCCACGCCGCATCAACACCACTGCTGCCCCAACTTGCTCCCTAGGAATTCTAGCTCAACATGTTGTGTACCTCCATGACGCATTTTTAGCCACCGTTGCGATGTTTTGCACTTCACTGCGTTTTTGTGAGGTTCAAGCAAATTTGATGGGATCATTAAAGTAGGCAACACACAAGGCTTACCAACCTGCACTACTTTGAGGGTTAGGGCAGTCTGTTCACAACAAACCAGGGACACAGTTTGGAGCAATCTTTCCAAGTGTGCATGCATTGCACACTAGTCCTTGCTGCGAGATGAAAAGTGTTCCGACACCCTATTTTGGATTCAATGTTGTCTTTGAGAGAATGCGTAAATGCCAAAGAAGATACTTCATCTGGCCAATTGTTTGACGATTGCTTCATTACCAACTCTCAATGCATAGAATTGGCATGAAGTGCCTGTCTACAGGATTCAACTTGGACATGCTCACAATTTTGTTCAAGCACACTCAGCGATGATGTGTCAAAATTCAACGAAGGCTGTGCTTCCCATCACATGGACGGAGGTGGAAACAAATCAAGGTCCAAGGCTTTTGCTTCATACCGACACTCACGAGCCTGAAGCTGAACCACCTGCGGTGTGGTTCTGAGGATGCTCCACCGTCGCACCAACACCACAGTGCCGCCACCTCAGAGAAGGCTTTTCATGAACTCTTGGAGCGAACCAGTACAGCCAGGGGAACAACGGTATCTGCTCCGCTCAGGTTAAGCCTCCAACACGTCCCCCGCCCCCAAACGCACTCCAAGGCCTGCCTGAACCTTCTGCAACATTCTTGCGCGTTGGAAGTAGACAGGCCCACACAAGCACACAGGCACATGGGTACATGTGAGGAAATGTAGGATGGAACAACAAGAATCTGGCCAAAATGTTTTAGCTATAGCAGCACGGTGAAGTCAGTCATCATCACCATCACCATCACCGCCAGTGCCACCGCCACCGTCGCCGTCGCCGTCGCCGTCGCCGTCGCCGTCGCCGTCGCCGTCGCCGTCGCTGTCCCCGTCCCCGTCCCCGTCCCCGTCCCCATCCCCGTCCCCGTCCCCGTCCCTGTCGCCGCCGCCGCCGCCGCCGCCGCCGCCGCTGTCGTCCTCATCGTCGTCGTCATCGTTGTCGTCGTCGTCGTCGTCGTCGTTGTCGTCCCCGTCCCCGTCCCCGTCGCCGCCGCCGCCGCCGCCGCCGCCGCCGCTGTCGTCGTCGTCGTCGTCGTCGTCGTCGTCCCCGTCCCCGTCCCCGTTGCCGCCGCCGCCGCCGCCGCCGCCGCCGCTGTCGTCGTCGTCGTCGTCGTCGTCGTCGTCGTCGTCGTCGTCGTCGTCGTCGTCGTCGTCGTT
>SZWC01012151.1:16065-37751 GCA_023375785.1 Penium margaritaceum
GCTCCATATGCTGCTGACATCCACATCGTTCTTGTGCCGACATCGACATCATTTCTGTGATGATATCACAGTGATGATGAGGCATTGAGACATTGATATTGAGACTGCCAAAGAATCCACCGGGTGTCCAAAGACCCCTCGATGGCAGTATCGATCGCATCCGCTCTCTCATGCTGACGGCAACAACCACCGTAGCGTCGACCTGAGGAAAGGGGCCGACAACAATGAACAATGACCAAAACTGCCGGCGACCATCGAGGACTGCTCTAGGGACAAAGGCGCTGGTGGCCATCACCATGCCGCCGATGGCACTGCAGCTCTTACTGCTGTTGTTGAGGCTGGTGCTGCTGTTGCTGCTGCTGCTACTGCCGTAAGACAGGAGGCGAAGGCACTGATGATGCAAATTGTCTGAGGAAATCACAACGACGAAGGCACCAACGATGACCATGAAAACAGCAACCACGTTGATAGCCGCCGCTGTTCACGATGGAACGGCGATGAAGACGGCAACGGCAGGGAAGACGATGGTGACGACGACGAAAACAGTGACCTTGTTAATAGTACAGCAGCGGGCGCAATGGTGGCAGGTTGCCTTTGCGGCTGCCAGCCAGCCACTGCGCCGGCGGCGGTGGTGGCGGCAGTATCGGGAAATGAGATTATGAAGACAACGACGAAGACATTGACGTCATCGACGACGACGACGACAACCCCGCCGAAAAAGACAACGACAACGACAGTGCAAACGATGACGAGGCCGACAACGATGATGATGACAACGACGACAGCGACGACGATGACGACGACGACGACGACGACGACGACGACGACGACGACGACGACGACGACGACGACGACGACGACGACGACGACGACGACGACGACGACGACGACGACTAGACGGAGACGAAGACAATGGCGACGATGAGATAAACTATGACAATGTGGACAGGGATGAGGAGAAGAACATACAATACCGACAACGAAGACAACAATTTTGATGACAGCAATGAAGACGAAGATGGCAGCAACGATGATGAAAATGGTGGTGAAGACGACGGCTGTGGCGACAAAGACGACGATAACCACCGCCACAACCCACCACAACCGCCACCACTTCCACCATTACCACCGCCACCGCCACTGCCACCATCACCGCCACCGCCACCACCACCACTACCTCGAGGGCCATAATGTTGCTACAACAACAATGGGCTATTATGCTTTGTGCAACTACAACGGCGATGACAGCAGCAACGGTGGCAATGACGACAACAATCTTTCATCACAATAACATTAGCAACAGCTACGGTGGTGGCGGCACAAGCGCAAGGCTCTGCAAAGGACAGCAGAAAACAAAAACAGGGAAAGACATCACCAGACCAAAAGAAAACAAAACCTGATAGGTTGAAGGAATGAAGAAACAGAAATTGAACGTCCAGCCGTAAGGTTCTCCCTTTGGTAAGTGTTTTCCATAAAAAGCAGCACCTGCCGACCAGCATTGGAAGTTGCAACGCTGCACACACCCACCGGTTCAAAAGACTCGTCAGTCCTGTGGTGGCGCTGTTTCTTGTAGGCTGATTGCTTGGTAACCCTCCCGGACGTCGCGGCGCCAAGACTAGGCTCCTGAAAGAACTTCTTGTCTTCCTTCATACGTCGGGTGACGCTGGATGGCCAAGCGGCACCTGCAGCAGAGGGAGGGGGGGGGGGGGCTTGAAACAGTTCTATGGCCTGTTCGAGGCAAACCAAACACATGAATGTGCTAACAGTCAAGCACGAAATGCCAATCGCATGCAATGACAAGTTGTCAATGACAACGTCAAGCAGCTAGGCTCATGCTCTGCGGACGCACTTCCAGTCTTCTCGGACGAATGAAAACTGTGGCTGAGGAAGACAGTAGAGGAAACAGCTGGAACAGTACCTTAAGACAGTAGCTCACAGCTGTTTTTTGAAAGCAGTAACTTAGAAACAGTAGCTGAAAACAGGAACTGAATTCAGCAGCTGAAAAGGAGCAGCTAGCTAACATTAGCTTTGGAGTCGCACAACATACCTTTTCCAAAAAACCATTTCCGGTGCTTCTCGCACTTTTGGCAGGACGACGACCCACTGCCCCCGCACTGATTCTGATTTTGGTAGTCACACGGCACCACGCGCACGTGCGTGAACTTGACCTCCAGCACGCCCTGCTGCGGGTTCGGCGACGCAGCAGCCGCCGCTGCACCGCTCCCGGCGCTTAGCTCAGCCTCCGGTACCACAAGAATGAACTCCTTGTAGGTGCCGCCGCCGCTGTACCAGCCTGTGAACGTCGCCGACTGGCGCATACAAATCGAGTGGTGGACCGATTTTCCGTCCACCAAGAGAGTGCACCTAATGTACTTCTCCTCCTCCTCGTCCTCGTCAGTCGATTCGTCCCCACTCCCTTCCCCTCTCACCGAACTTTCGTACTCCGTACGAACTTGAAACGCCTGGCCCGGAGCACACACGGCGTACGTGGCGCCATTCTTCTCCACCTCGCGAGAGGGAACGAGCTCTCCGGACGTTTCGTCTTTGAGCAGCAGCGTGGCGCTGTACGTCCGGCCACCCACCTTGTGCCTCATTTTGCGGACTCCGCAGTGCGGAGATGACCGAGAAGAACGGCACAGGTCATCTTGCGATTCACGAAGAACATCGCCTCGTGGTGGTCGTGTCTTCCGTGCTGGAAATTTTAAGCAAAACGCGCGGAAATCAGCAGCAAGCATGGCCGTCACTTTTACCCCATCGCATCAACTGTTCTCATCAGCAGCAAGCATTCATGGAAAGGGTTCTTCTTCGAACAGCAGCTCGACGTGTAGTGCACGGGCACTGCACAGGCATGCGCGAGAATTCATGCGCTCATCGTCATCTTGCTTCGCGAAGTCATCGGTTCCCTCATCGTCCGCAAATCCTCTCTTCCCTAACCCGTCACCGACTGCATGACGGCGACTCCTCGAGGACTCATTGGCTGCTCGAGCTGCATCTGGACCGCCGGTGCGCCAGCCTTTCGTATGCGCGAAATCGACACAGAGCCCCCACTATTGTTGGAGCTTTCGAGATTCCGTACGAATGAGGAAACTCATAAGGTGAACATGAATTCTGTGCTGTTTTCCCGCGGCTTCCCAGCCTTCGTCCATGCACCCCGCCATTCTGGTGCTCGAAGGCGTTGACCTCACGTCTTGACGATTAGGGTCTGTTCTTGTACCTCCGAATTTCGGAATCCGAGAAGGAATCCGTGTGAAACCGCGGATTCCTGAGCTAATCGGCGGATTCGAGCAAAGTTTCGGAATCCGAGGACCATGGTTATCATTTCTAATGATCACTCCAGTTTGCAGGAAAATTAGTCGTCGACAAGTCACGTAGCGTGGGCGTATACTCGGCGACACAAGTAGACTACACACAGATGGCAATGCGTTTGTTTGCGAACCCTACATTTCAATGCATCGCAAAGTTGACCTGTAGAAACAGAAAATTTCAAAATCAGTTTGGGTCAAGCAGAATCCAGAGGATCACGTTAGGTTCGTCGGCCGAGCGAGAAACCAGAAATGGATTTTGGTATTCAGCTCAATCGGCTATACTGTCGCCGTAAGATGGAAAGAGAGCGCACGGTTAAACTACTGTGGTATTCTCGGGCCTTTCCGCCAAGCTTCCTCTGCCAGGATTCGACAAGGAATTTGTTGTGTATGTGAACAGCGAGACATGCACCACCTCGGAATCCGAATCGGATTCCTACACGGATTCCGAATTTCGGAGGTACAAGAACATACCCTTAGATGCCGAGCCTTGGCGGCTCGACATGGCGATTCGGTGGCGAGCCGACGCGCGCGCGCCTTGCCACCAGTCACAACAAGTGGCTCGACCTGACCAGTCTCGTCACGGCAAACGTAGCCAGGCGAGGACCTGAACCTATGCATATCCTTTAGTTTTGATTCTATGTTCCGGAAGCCGGATTGATTACGACCAGCCAGTCTACAATTTATCAAAGACCTTGCCGAAATAATAAAACACGACCCGCATATTCCACATCATTGATTCTAGCATATCTATGAGTGATGTTTTATCATATTTTCCCAATAAATCTAAAAGAAACCCGCAGATTCCACTTATGCCATGTAGGCCAGTGTTTATTGAAACGTCTGGGTAACACAATGTATTTACAAAATTCGAGGTTCAGTTAAAAATTATTAGATGAATAACTTTACTTAAAATTCGATCTGATCTATGTTTTATAGAATCTATAGCGTGATGTATGACCTTCCTTGCATCCTCTCTTAATTTCCATCGCACACACTTAACAATGATTAGTATGATTTAGAACTAAAATTTTCTTTTGCATGAAGACCTATCATAGAATCAGGAAAATTTTCCATCGACTTTGTACAGCAAGCCCGTAGGAGTGGAAGTTGATGTACCACTTATCGGTGCCCTTTCAGCTATGTCCCAAACGTACAAGATTCCCTAAATTCCTCCAATGAGAAATTTCTTCCTGAAATTTGTGGCCCACCTTCTTCTAATTCAGGGTTTCTACTCCGTTTGGCCAAAGGCATAGTGACCACTTATCTCCATATTCAGTGTTTTGCTCCCAAAGGTTCTAACGCACGCAAAAACTTTGCAGAAGGGTTGAAAGAAATTTATAAAGATTTCTCAGTGTTTCAACGCTATTCTTTTGAATTCTTGATGGTGCGAGACGTTTGTTGGACAGTGCCACGATAATTCTTGAAACCACCCAACTTCTTTGCAAAGTTTTTCAAAGCGACCACTCACAGTGCGACGTCCTATGTGTCACTTGACTCAAGCGCCAAAGACCCAACATATGACTAGTTTCTTTTCTTGCCATTGGACATCTTATTGATTTTTCCTAACACAAATTCTGCTGTGCACCTCATCCCGAAGAACCTTTTATATTTCACTCCGCGGAACACGTGGTATCATAGCGCAACGACAGAGGAGGGGCAGCCAACACATGAGCCACAAGGCAACAACCTCGTAGGATTCGTCAGTATATCTCCATCGTTTACAAGTTCGAAGACCTCGCGGCAACGGCGATGAATGGAGGGAGCGCACTTCGGCACAAGCAGCAAGAACTAGCAAAGACTCCGTTGATGGAGGATCAGCACCACACTGTCTCCGGCGCTCTCTAGGCAAGCCAGGCAGCGGCGGCAAATTTTACGGCAAATCGCGCAGCACCGTTGATCGTGACGGCCAACCCAGGGATGGATCCCTCGGGCTCAGCATACCCCTTGCCTCCATCGTTGCCCATAGTGACGACACCTTCCACGGTGGCAGGCACCGGCCGACAGGCTCGTATCATTTAATACTTGTACCATAAGCATTTGGGACTCGAGAGCCTCAACACCCACCTGTTCCAGCAACTGAACGTAGCAATAGAGAAAACCAAAATGCGCGCGCAAGAAGCAATACTCACTGAGAGAAATCTCCAACTCTTGAGCAAGCTCCAACTCTTGTGCGGTACTTCCTTAGCCGTTGGATCCTGTGAATGTTAAAGGACCGACGGTTCCAATGTTGCTGAAACGTCAAGAGTTGTTTTTATTCATTGTTGGGGTCAACAATGAGGAAAAGAAAAATACCATCGCGGCCTCTCTCTTATGTGGCATGGCTTTAAGTTGGTGGTCCGACATACAGACCATCCCATGGTAGCAAAAGACCTGCATAAAGAGCTCACACGACTGCTCTCACATTTTCCTTCCATAGCGTTCTACCTCTGAAGCGCATCAATCTGACATGGCACGATTTGCTCACACAAGCGGAGAACTGGACGGATTTCACGCGCTCCATACTCGCACGCTTTGAAAATATAAAGACGAATTTTGACGCACAGTACAAGTTTCAGCACCTATGTCAGGAGACTGGAGTGGAAAGTGTACGCTGCGTTTGGGTGTAGGGATACCGGTCTGTCATAGAAAATTCTGGCGTGGTGGGAGAGGATTGGTGGGGTAGCATTTTACACACCCATGGTCGACTGCATCCGAGGAGCACTACAAGAGATTGATAAGGTAAAATAGAAAGGACTGAGGGTACAAAAAACAATATGGAGTATTCCCAGGACCCATCCTGAGCGGTGCTCCATCGTTCCATAACTAAGGCTTCTTCTCTTACCCTCGCTGGCCTGCCAAAATTCACAATGAAGCAGGATGGCACTAGCGACTAGAAACTCTGGAGCTATTCTCTGTCGTTGTGCCTCAGAACTCAAAAGGTCAAAGGAGCTTTCCTCAGTGAATCCCTCACAAATATTGGTACTGGACTAGAGTCGCTTGCATCTGCGACTGTCCCCTCTTGAGAAAACTCCTTTTGTAGTGTTGTGGTCAATCATCCTCATCCTTCTGCCTTTGTCATTACGACATCATTCCTCTCCAACACTCTTGACTCTGGTTCCAGCTTGACTCTGGTTCCAGCTCTTCTATCTAGACAGCATCGGCTATCTTACTCCCCAACTCAAATGCAGTAAAAATGACTATGTTCATGAATACCATGGTAACCACCTCTCCTGAGCTCCATGATGACATCCGCACCATTGGCTCCAAGAACAATCACGTATGGAAGACCCTCAAGGAAAATTTCAGCAACAAATCCTCCACAAACTACGATATCAACATCATGCCTCTCTTTTCTGTGCAGTTCTCCTCTCAGGCCAACACGGCAAGCTCTAGTGCTGCCTACACCACCATATATAAGGACCTCATGGAAATAAAATTGCCCTGCCTGAAGCTATCATCTCCACTGGCATCATCTTTGACCGCCCTGGTTGGTATGACATCAATCCCTAAATCCTCCTCCAACAGTTATACAATCAGCTAACCATTGCAATGATCAGCCCTAAGCTCATGGCCGCTAAGCAAGACTATATCTCCAAGAAATTCCGTAAGGATGCCGTTGCAACCAAGTTGTTTGAAACAATGGCCATCACTCCCTTGAAAGGCGGCTGCCCTTTCATGAAGTGCGTCCCTCCTTGAACCCACTGCATTTTTCATGGCCCCCTCCGTGGCCAGAAATGCTTTCACCAGAGCCACATGTTGCATGTTTGTGAGAACTGCCAAACAGATTAGTGACTTGATTGAAATCCAGGTAGAAGCTATGAAGAACAGCTTAACTTGGCTGAATGGCATTGTCTGCTGGTCCTAGGTAGAGGACGACTGTGGCAAACAATGTGCAGCCACCCTTGCACCAGCTGCACCAAGCAATGGTGTTATTTTAGGAGGTGAACCTGTGACTGAGATTTGATCAAGAGAATGTCGAATTCACATGCACACTTAGTCACGTGCTCCTTCTCCCTCCTCTCATGTTTATCTGTGCAGCTTTGACACATTGCACATAACACTCATCCAGCCCTTGCGGGGTATGTAGCCGAATGCCGTCATCATTTTCTCACACTGTCAATATCTTTATCGATGTCTCAAAGCTCGTCGTAGAGCTCCCAGCTCTTGTGCATGGCGTCGTAGCCATTCCACTTGACCAAATACTCCGTCATTTTTCCATGACGCTGCTGTCCAAGGATATCTTCAACCATATTCTTTGTACCTTAGTCCACTTGTACAGGATGTGGTGTTGCAACACCTCAACGTCGGAAGTTCATGTGAAGATCCCTATTATGGGACCTGCCGGTTGAAGCGGTATTTTCATCACCCTGATGACATCAAACACCCTGTGGGAGGCTATGATTATATTATACGTGAAAAACCGTGCAGGTTTGGACCAAGAACCGGGTCATTCAGTGCAAGGACGAGAAAGATACGGCCGAACAAAGTTGGGTGGTGCGTGTCCGGAAAATGGACGGGAGAACCGGTTTGACCCCAACAAGGTGCAGTAGGCGACTTTCTCGCCTATTGCAGCCGAAGCACCCCTAGATGGACGCTGAGCCAATGAGACAAGGTCTATTGGGGACCATGGGCACTTCGGGATGGCGGCTGGAGCTACATTCGCAAGCAAGGGCGCTTCGAGTGGCCGTGACCTCCGCAGGCGGTGCTGCAAGCGACAGTCACGCGTGGAGCATTCAAACGGCCATAACTCAGCCGTTTCTCCATGGATTGAGGCGTTCTTTGGTACGTTAGAAAGGTCGCGGCACGGAATGCATGATGCATGTCTTATTTGTATTAGTGCACCTCGGTAGAGGGCTTCAAAGCTCCGAGGGGCTTTCGGCTGGCTCATAGGGGCTGGTACATAAGGAAGCCTACGAATTGTTCTAGGCATGCTAATCTTACCTAAGGACTTTGTACATTTCCTTCTACTAATCCATCAATTCTAAGGATTCATTCCTTGCCCAACTCTCCTTGTTCTCCAAGCATTGCCTCGCACATGTCCATTAGATCCTACAAGTCTTCCGCAGTGCACCTTGGTGCAAATGCCACCGGGAGAGTCGCACGGTGGGAACCTCGGTCACTAGTAGTGGTCTTGCTGCTAGGAGAGGGTCGTGCGGCATCTCAAAGGTTGGCCCACATACCAAGGGGTCGAGGGTTGGGAGGTTTATTGCAAGGGCCCGACGTGTGACCGTCACGACGGGCGCCTTTTGGTTCACAGTCCCCTTGGTGCTTGAGCTTATTGATGTGGAAGACAGGGTGGATTGTCATGCCATCAGGATGGTGAAAGTGGATGACAATAGAGGTTTGCATGCGCTCGATCTCAAATTGTCCTAACCATCGTGGTTTGAGATTTTCAAATTCCTGTCTTTGTATTTTGATGTTTGCTGAGCTTAGGAGAATACATCACCAGCGTAGAAAACTTCATCACTGTGACGCCGGTCGACTGCTCGCTCCATAGTTGCTTGAGTCAACGCGAGGGTCTATCGTGTTTCTTAGAAAATGCTTGTGAATTCTTTGTGGTGGGTGTCAACAGCATGATGTTTCTTTGACGCTGGTGTGACAAGGAATTCATCGTACACCACTTTGAAAGGGGTTTTGAAAATTGTGACAGAAGTTGCGGAGGTGTATGCGAGTTTGGCGATTGATAGTTTGGCACCGATACGGCACCAATGCCGTATGGCTCGTATAATATGTGCAGAAGTTGTTCAGGCACCTGGTCTGCTCTGTTTGCCCGTTGGCTTAAGGATGGAATGTCGTTCATAACTGGATCCAACTGCCCTAACACGTCATTAGTTTGCACCAAAAACGGCTTTTCGGGCGACCGTCTCTGACGCTCGTGATGGTACGAGGCATGTCATGCAGCCGCACGATCTGATATAGAATCAGTCATTCTGTTCTTTCTACATTGAAGGTGTTTTTTGGGGGGATGAAGTCCAATGTTCTTTGAAATCTGTCCACCACAACGAGGATGGCATCATAACCTCGGGGTGTGGCGGATAGTCCCATTACAAAATCCATGTTGATGTCGGCCCACGGTTCCGTTGGAAGAGGTGAGGGTTGGAATAGACTGGGGGGCCTGATGCGATGAGATTATTACCTCCAACATGTGTCACACGATTCATAGAAGGTTGACACGTCAATCTGCATCTTTTTCTACCAAAAGTATTTTTCCAGCTACTTGAACATCATGTCCTCACCAAAAAATTCCTCCTGGATTGTTGTCGTGGCATTCCTCCCGTAGAATTCTTTGCACCTCCTTGTTTGGTGGCATGATGACCTGGTGAATGCATCTCCATCACTAGTACGGGTCGTCAAACCAAAAATTGGTTTTGTCATACCTGCTTAACTCCTCGTAATGTTCCGCAAACAACCTCGCATGGCAGATGTCTCGTTTAACGAGCAACATGATGATCTCAGCGATTAAATCTGTCGCCGACTCAGAACAACCATTGGATTAGTTTTTCCAGGCCAGTACTCGATGTCGTAATCAAATTAGGACTTGACGAATTCTATCCATCGAGTTTTTTTACGGCTCAGATTTGGCGTAATCTTGAGGCATTCTAGTGCGTGATGGTCAGTGTAGACGATGCATCATCGGCATTCCATGTAGCAGCATCATGTCTTGAACACTTATACAACTGTGAGTATTTTGTTTCTCATGCATCACATAGTTGAGCTCCGGCCCACTTAATCTTTTCGACGTTCAAGCGACTGCTTGTTCTCCAAAGCCGTTGTCTTGGAGAAGACTAGTTCCAATGGCTCAATCAGAAGCATCAACGGGCATGGTGTAGTCGACTATTGGATCTTCCAATTACAAGGCCGGCGCTCAGGTCAAAGAGTTTCTCATTAATTTGAATTCTTCTTGTTCGCTATCCCCCCAATGTCACTCGGTGGTTTTTTTAGTCAGATCGTAGAGAGGCGCTGACAATAAATCGTACTTCTTAATGAATCGACGATAGTAGTTGTAGAAGCCCAAAAACACTTAAACATCTCAAACATTTTTGGACGGTAGCAAATCATTGACCGCCTCTATCCTTTTTAGGTCCATGATGACCCTTTCGCCACTGATGATGTGGTCCTGAAACTCCATCTAACTAGGACCAAAGTTGCACTTCGACATTTTTCCAAAAATCTTCAAGGTAGCAAAGATATTGTCAAGGTATTCGATGATTAATTTGTCGAGGTACGAGCTGAACGTGTTGTTCATCACTGCCAGGAATGTTTTCGATGCATTTGTGAATCCAAATAGCATAATCGTGAACTGGAAGTGACTGTATTTGGCGTACAATTTTATCTTCTCAACATCCTTATCAGTTACGTGGAAATGATGACAACCACTGTGTAAGTCAATTTTGCTAAAGTTTTGGGCCTCATGGGGTTCTTTGAAAGGATTTTCCACTCACGGAAAAGGGTAGCGGTTTTTTATAGTGATTTTGTTCAACGCTCGGTAGTTCACCCACATCCGCATCCCTCCTGTTTTCTTTTTCACACAAAGTACAGGTATCGCGCATGGTTACGTGGAAGGTCCAATCAACCCTTGACAGAGTGTCTCGTATAGCTGCTCTTTTTTTTCTGTTAGTAAGTAATTGCTCATCCGATAGGTCTCCTTTACCGTTGGTCTGCTGTCAAGATTCAGGTCTATCTAAAGGTTGATTTTTTGCTATGCAGGCAGTTCATCGGGAAAAATCCCTTCAAACTCCTGGATGAGTGTTGCAAACGCCTTGGGTACTGCTGCAAAATTCTTAAGTGTCAAGATCGTTGTTTTTGCCTCAGGATCTGTGATCTTTTCCGCTTCCTTNTGGCGTACAATTTTATCTTCTCAACATCCTTATCAGTTACGTGGAAATGATGACAACCACTGTGTAAGTCAATTTTGCTAAAGTTTTGGGCCTCATGGGGTTCTTTGAAAGGATTTTCCACTCACGGAAAAGGGTAGCGGTTTTTTATAGTGATTTTCTTCAACGCTCGGTAGTTCACCCACATCCGCATCCCTCCTGTTTTCTTTTTCACACACAAAGTACAGGTATCGCGCATGGTTACGTGGAAGGTCCAATCAACCCTTGACAGAGTGTCTCGTATAGCGGCTCTTTTTTTCTGTTTGTAAGTAATTGCTCATCCGATAGGTCTCCTTTACCGTTGGTCTGCTGTCAAGATTCAGGTCTATCTAAAGGTTGATTTTTTGCTATGCAGGCAGTTCATCGGGAAAAATCCCTTCAAACTCCTGGATGAGTGTTGCAAACGCCTTGGGTACTGCTGCAAAATTCTTAAGTGTCAAGA
The DNA here is from genome assembly GCA_023375785.1 of Penium margaritaceum. Lineage (NCBI taxonomy): Eukaryota > Viridiplantae > Streptophyta > Zygnematophyceae > Desmidiales > Peniaceae > Penium > Penium margaritaceum. The sequence goes on from SZWC01012151.1 coordinate 27,666, forward strand.
TCGTTGTTTTTGCCTCAGGATCTGTGATCTTTTCCGCTTCCTTTGTCTCCACGTGGACTAGCCAGGCTTGAGCTCAGTGCTTCAGGTACAGCTTCGCCACGTCTAGAGATAATTGATTTACTTTTGTGACTGCCACAACTTCCTCTGCTGCTTCCAACTTGGTTACTTCTCTTACCCACCATTGCACCGTGGGTCACTCGACTAGAGAAGATGTCATATTCTACCTGCGATGCGTATGTAGACCTGTTCGCTGCTTTAATCCACCTATGGATCCTGTCGGTACAAGAAACCTCGCCCAAGGATGAATTTGTGGTCGCTCATTGGACAAGTTCTCCAGACCGGTACGTCGTGCAAATCTCCAATTCTCAGTCACAGTAGTACAGAAAGTCGAAGGATCTAAAATCATCAATCGACAATTTTTCCTTCAAATATTCCTTTTTCACTCTTCAAAAACGGCATTCAAACCATGTTTCTTATGAATTTTTTAGAAGATCCTCTATTGAGAAATTCCATTGCCGTTCTTCAACTTTTATGACCCCTTGGTTGTACGCGTACCAGTATCCTCGGTTGGTCGATCTCGTATGACTCGTTGAACTTTACGATCTCAGGAACCCTCGTGTACGGCGATGCAAACTGCTCAGATGGCCGATTAGTCGGCATAGAGGTTTCTGACTGAATAGGCGCCTCACCGTCCACTCCTGCCCTTGGAATTTCTTGCACTCCTCATTTTCTCTCTGTGACTTCTCCCCCATTTTCATTTGATAATGTCGTTTCCGACAACTGTGCGAGAAATGAACCAAATTTCCACAAGTCCAAAAGAGTCCTTCATCCCATTGATTGATTGCGTCAGTATTCATTGGAAACGAGGTTGCTTCTGACTGCTCCTTCCCTCTGGCAAGATAAGAATTGTGGCTTTGGGATCACCAGCCATTGGATTCATTTATCGAAGCGTTGTAGTCAACGCTGTCAATACAATTGACTGTTGCGATCATTCGCAAAGGTCGTCATGGATGCTGAAAATTGCATTTTCTCGCAACATTTTGTGCTTGAGGTCATTGTTGTAAAATAAACACAGCTCCTTGAGGGTGATTTCATTGTGAGTGTTGATTTTCAGGAAAAACCAGGTGTATTCCGCCATGTTGGATTTCTGACACGGATGTTGGAGTCTAATTCATCTTTCCAAAACGAGCAAGACTAGCGCTTGGAAATTCGCTCCATGTTTCCGGTGGCATGAGAGATTTTTGCCACGTCTAGTTAATGTACTTGAGAGGTAGTGCGCCTATGGTCGATGATGTTAGAGCAGTTGCGTGAGTCGTTGATCTGGCTTCGCTTGTCTCCTACTGCCGTTGGATGGTAATTACATCGGACCATCAAATTAAAGTCGCGCCAGACAAAAGCGAGGCTGTGAGGTCAATAATCTTCGTGGCATTGTTTATCCCAGTAGCGTTGAAATACACCTCCAAAATGATCAGCCACATCCTGACCGCCGGTCCCTTGGAGTTTGTGGGATCAAACAGCTCGGGAAGTACCGGTAGAATCTGGGGTTCAATCAAGAGTTACAGACTTTTATTGGTAAGCATTGTTTCGCACGCACGGGAAATCCAAAGCTCCTTCATCACCGCGATGTACTATTGGAGCAGATGGTTCTTTAGGCTCTCGAATCCCGGGAGCTTCTTGCTCAGGTCTTCGTTGATTTGCGTTTGTCGGTCGCTACCTCCCATCGTACCCAGTGTCGCCTCGACGGGCAGCGGCGTAGGGGAAGGATTCGCCGAGCCCATGTGGTCCATCACCGGACTGGTTTTCATGCTCTTTTGTGTTGTGCCATTTTTCACGAAGGTTGCCAATACTATGTCATTTGCTTAGAGTGCATCGTCCATCGTGTGTTGCTGATCCTCCATCTCCAAAGTACTCGACATGGATTGTTGCTCATCGCCGGTTGCCCTTGCTCTATTCACCGTTATTTTCATAAATTCCGTGATGTTATGAATGGTGGAGATGCAATGAGGACTCGTGTGAGGTTGTCACTAGGTAGTAAATGCGTCCGTTGCCTCTCAAGGGCTAGTATGCTCTGATACTAAGTGTTATGTTGAGCGGAACATAGGTGGTTCACATGGATGAGGTGCGGGAGACGATTCGAGGGTTTGGGACACATGTATTTCTAATTAAGAAGTGCGTGTACTTTGATGACAAGTGTCAAGTGATTCAAGCACATATATACAATGTCGAGAATGAGAATGAACCATATGTTGGACTCTAGGCACTCAAGCCAAGCGACGCGTTTGAGGTCGTGCCGTGAGTGGCTACTTCGACAAGCTCATCCGAGAAATTAGGGGACTTAGAGATTATGGAGACATGGTTAAACAAATTTCTAGTGGCATTGAGAAGTGGACCGAAAAATCTCAAAACATAAGTTTAGTTTGAGACACTTATGTCGAACCCTCTGGAGGGTGGTCAAAGTTGTTAAAATCTTCTGGAACGGAACATCAGAGGTTGAGCCAGCTGGCCAAAATTTCCTTGGCTGAACAACCTACAAATCTTGAAGTCGTCATGGGCTGGGCCACGAATGAAATGACAGAAATACCCGGTCGCGGAGTTTAGGAGCTCATGTACGTCAAGGAAATAGCATCGAGAACCCAAGATCCAACATGTGTTGCATTGTTATGTCCCTGAAATACACAAGTCCCTAAAACTCGCAAGTGTGCATTCCTTTTCTAACATCCATGGCCTACTGTGCCGTAACGTCAATATTTTTACGCCGTTCGGCCAAGGGCATTTTGGCAAACTGCCCCAACCTCTAGTGTCCCATTCCAAAAGTTTCCAAAGTCTTTGACGACTTTCCACAATGGTCGAACAGAAGTATCATGAACCATATCGATGTTTTGATATCATTCTATCGACTTCTCTACAATGCTCAACTCACATGAAGAAGCGTTGAGATATTCTTGAAGGCTCCTGACTTCTCCGCAAAGCTTCTTCAATCCGCCACTCACTACATGACCTCACACACATCGCTCAGCTCAAACGTCGATAACCCGACTTATGCCCCATTTACATTCTGGGAATTGTGTGTTTGTACTCGACTCATCCGACACTTGTCATCGATGTACACTTATTTCTTAATACAAATTATCCATTTGTCCCAAACACCCTAATCCTCTTTTGTCCTGCATCTCATCCTTGTGAACCACCTACGTTCTGCTCAGCATAACACTTGGTATTGGAGTGAAGCGGCACTAGACAGGCAACGGACACGTTAACTACCTAGCGACAATCTAGTACTAATTCTTAGCGCACCTCCACCATTTAGAATTTTTTAGACTTTGCGATGACAACGGTGAACACACTGAGCTCAACCGGCAACAAGCAATAGTCCCCCCCCCCTCCTCGGCGAGCACTCCGTTGATGGCAGGTGAGCAACACGCGAACAACGACGCTCTTTAAGCAAACAAGGCGGTACCGACGACCTTTTTTGCAAATGGTGAAGCACTAACAATCCTAAAGGCGAATCCGGTGAAGGACCCCTCAGGTTCACCAAACCCTTCGTCCCCACCAAACCCTTTTGGGAAGACACCTTGCACGATGGGAGGCATCAGCCGTCAAGCACAAATCAATGAAGACCTGTACCAAAAGTTGTCGGGGCTCGAGATCCTCACCACCCATCTGCTCCATCAACTCAATGCGGCATTGGAGGAGCTTTGATTTTCTGGTGTGCACAAAGCAGTGCTCATTGAGAGAAATTGAAAACAGTCGAGTGAACCTTGAATTCACCCAACACTCCCTAAGTTGTTCGATTCCCCAAACTCTAAGGGATCAACTGTCTAGATGAGGCTAATGAGTTTGGAGGTGTACTTTACCACTGCTGGAGTGAAAATTTACAGAAAGAACATTAAACTCGAAAGCTTGCTTTTGCATGGTACAACTTTGAGTTGGTGGTCCGATCTAAAGGCCATCCAAGAACAGCAGGAGACTAGCGGAGCTACGTCAATGGCTCTTACGATCACTCTCATATCGTTGACTGCAGGCATATTACCTCACGATTAGATCAATCCAAACTGGCACGACTCTCTCACACCATTGGAAACATGAAGTGACTTGGCGAGCGCTTCACTTGCTCACATTGGAAAGCTTAACGAAAAATCTGACGCATGGTGCAGGATCCAACGTCTGCGTCACCAGTCCAGCTTGACAGAGTACACTCGAATTTTCCATGAGATCATTACTGGCAGTGACCTCACCCCGGACGAACTGTATTTCTACTTAAAAACGGCTTTAAGCAAGATATTCGGCAAGCAATCGCAATTTTTGGCATCGAGGATGACCTTCCGCAAATGATCCAAGGAGCCATTAGTATTGAGAATGCCGACTACAATGCTTGAATGTAGGAATTCAATGGCTGCCACAATCCCTATCATGTTGGAGGAAAGCTAGAGTCGGTGAAATCCCCGTCTCCGATGGAGATCGACGTCGTTGATCAGCGTGATGTATGACTTTGGTAGAAAAAACAAAGAACCCGGTCACATTTTACGTGACCGCCAAAAGCAGCAATAGCAAGCCAAAAGGGGGGAAATCCATAGAGAAAAGTGAGGAGTCAAGAAACGGCAAAGGACAGGTTTAGACCGCTAGGCTCTTGTCCGGTCAGAAAGGTTAGCGCCAACCGATCGCCCATCTCAGCTGCTCACATCATCGCAGACGAGGGTTCTTGAGATCGCAAAGTTTTATGACGGGCCCATCTCAGCTGCTCACATCATCGCAGAAACGTTAGCGCCAACCGGAGATACTGCTATGAGTGCAACCTAACGGGTATAAAAGTCGTAGAATGGTACCAGTAGTACTAGATGGAGCTGATTCTCACAGTTTTATCAGTAACAACATAGTTCGACAGCTCGATTTGCAAACCAAACCGGGAGTCTTTTAAGTAAAAATCATCGGAAGACGACTGTAAATCCGTGGACATCGTGAACCACTTCCTTTGCAAATCGGAGATCTACAAGACGTAACGGTCTGGAGTACTTGCCAAATGGGCGACCAAAAAATCATGTTCAGGCAAGATTTCTAGTACCAGCCCAGTCCGCAGGTCGACTGGACCCGCGAAGCAGTCTACATCAGCATTAATAGCAAAAAGAGACACATGCGTTTGGACGAGCGACCCATAACAAAGAGGCGGTTACGGGAATCAGGAGAGGTGGAAGCAGCAGAGGAAGTTACGAAAGCCACAAAAAGCCAACCAATATCGCTGGACATATCCAAGCGATACCTGAAATGCAAAGCTCAGGGGTGGCTAGTCCACGTGGAAGTAGGGGAAGCAGGAGAAATTTCAGCTGCCAAAGCAACACCGACGACATCCACACCTGAGAAATTTGCAACCGTACCACAAGAGTTTGCGGAGCTCATCGAGAAGTTTGAAGACGTTTTTCCCGAGAAAACTACCACGAGAATTACCACTTCAATGAAAAATTGAACACCAGATATACCTGAAGCTGAAGCAGCAGACTAACAGTGAAAGGGAACTATCAGATGAGAGATAACAATTTGACCGAACTCAAGAAATAGATGGATGAGATGCTTGGGCACGGGTTCGTCCCGCCCTCCACGTCACTCTACGGAGCACCGATGCTTTCTGTGAAAAAGAAAATAGGAGGGATGCAGATTTTTGTGGACTACCAGGTTTTAAACGATATCACTATCAAGAACCGCTACCCCCTTCCACGAGCAGATGAACTTTTTTATCAACGCCGTTGAGCCCAAATTTTGAGCAAAATCAACCTACGCACTGAGTATCATCGGAATGACATATCTAATAATGACGTCGAGAAGGCAAAATTCCGTACCACATGCGGGCGCTTTGAGTTCACGGTTATGTCGTTTGGACTCGCAAACGCCCTTGCAACATTGATGGCAGCGATGAACAACATTTTTCACCCGTACCTTGAAGACTTTGTCATTGTGTATTTTGACGAATTCTTGGTGTACAGTCGCTCCCTGGAGGAACACAATGGACATCTTAAAAAAATTCTCGGGTTATAAAATTATGGCCACCAATGCGTGCGGTTGAGCCATCTGAGCCGTTCTCCTCCATGTCAACTGTGGTAGAGAACAACCGGTCGCGTACATGTGGAGAAAACTATGCTGGTTGGAACTCAGCTATGTAGTGCACAAAAAATACATTCTTGTAGACGTGCACGAGTTCAAGACATGGCAGTGCTACCTGTATTTCCAGCGATGCATCGTCCGCACCGACCATCATGCCGTGAAACATCTGAAGACCAAACTCAATCTGAGCTATCGGCAAACTCGATGGATGAAGTTCCTCTAGTCCAACCTTGACTACGACATCCAGTACAAGCCTGGAAAAACAATTGCGACGGATGCTCTAAGTCGAAAACCACACCTAATGGCTGATATCAACACGTTTCACGTCGAACGAGACCCGTACCTCGCGAGGCTATTCATGAAGTGTTACGAGGAGTTCGGCGGGTACGAAGAAACTAGGCTTTGGTTCGTCGAACCCTACTGGAAACGACGATGTACTCACCAGATCATGGACCCTCCAAAAGAGGAGTTACAACGCATGCTATTGGAAAAACGCCACGACACCGGTCCAGGTGGAGACATCGGCAAGGACAAGACGCTCAAGAAGATGGCAAAATACTATTGGTGGGAAAAGATTCAGACCAACGTGGCTGACGTTCTGAAACTCGTGCCACACTTGTCAGAGACAAGAATCTCATCGCACGCGGCCACCTAGTCTTCTCCAACCCCTATGGGATCCACCGGAATCGTAGGTCGACATCAGCTTGGATTTCCTGACGGGACTGCCCGCCACTCCCAAGGGGTATGACGAAATTCTCGTCGTGGTGTATAGATTTTCCAAAATGTCACACGTCATCCGCACAATGACCTCTCTCACCACATAATGAATGACACGGTTGTTTCTAAGTAAGAATGTATGGGTGCACAAAGTGCTGCATACCATCATCAGCGACAGAGGCGGCCGATTCACAAGTTGATTTTTGCGAGAATCGATGACACCATACGGCAATTAGATCCAACAGTCAATGATGTTCCACCCTCGGACCAGCAGGAAAATCGAGCGAATCAACCAAATGCTAGAACAACGACAGTAATTGTGACCGTTGTGATGGGAAGTTTGCCGTACACCACCTCAAACGGGATTTTACCCATTGCTGTGGAAGTGAGAGAGTTATATGCCAATTCGGCGGTCGACACTTTGCTGCCCAATTATTGCCGTCGACTGCCGAATTGGCATACAAATTTCACTTTTATAGCAACGGGTAAAATTCATTTTGAGGTGTTGTACGGCAAACTTCCCATCACAATCGTCGGATGTGAAGTCAAAGTAAAAAGCATGCGGTTGACATCCACCGATGGGAATTTACAAGCATGTGGGAAGAAACATGGAAAACCCTCGAAAAAACACAAGCAGCTATGAAACGGGGAGCCGGCCGACATTCTAGCAATGATGTGTTCAGCGCTAGCGATCACCTCCTCCTCGGCTCCGCAATTATCAAACTCAACGGACAGGAATTCGCGAAGCTGGTTGGGACTGTTTGAGATCAAGCGAATGCAAACCCCTGTCATCGCTCTACTTCAACTGCTTGACACCATGGCGATCCACCTTGTCTTCCACATGAGCAAGCTCAAGAACTACCAGGAAGATATCCTAAAAAATCGATGTCGTGGAAAAACGACCGAGTATCTGGTCAAGTGGCACTGCAAGAATGCCGCGCACAACATCTGGGAGCCCTACAACAACCCCCGGTTCGTGGATTATCTAATCGATGGCTGCTTCCATTGTCAACGGCCTAAGTCTCCTAGTGCGACGGGGTGCAAAGGGGTGGGAAGTGTGCTTCCCTCTCGTTCAAGAGTCCCTTGTGAGTGGGCATTTCTGTTTTTGCATCCATGGCCCACTACGCTGTGACTTCAAGATTTTTCTGCCTTTTGGCCGAGGGAATTTTGGCCACAGGGCCCAACCTTCGGTGTCCCATTCTAGAAGTTTCTTACAATTTGGACTACTTTCTAGAACGATCTGACAGAAGTATCGCAAACCATATCGATGTTTCGATATTGCTCGGTCGACTTCTCGAAGACACTCAAATTTCATAAAGAATATTTGAGACATTCTTGAAGCCCCTGGACCTCTCAGCGGTGCTTCTTCAATCCGCCATTCATTACGCGAACTCACACACGTTGCTCGGTTCGAATGCCGATGACCCGAATTATGCTTCGGAAAATTTCATCTAATTATTCGTTTCTCCCGCACATCATCCATGTGAACCACCTACGTTCTGCTCGTCATAACATGCATCAGGATTCTCGTTATTGTATATATTTTTTTCGATTTTTTTACCTAATGGAATGATACCTATTTATAAATAAAAACTACCCAAGTTTCCCCATTCCTTTATATGCGTTCTGCTCCAAACCTAATCCATTTGAACCACCCATGTTACGCTTTTTATGTGGGCCTGTGGATTATTCTAATCAAAGTCAAATTAGGGGTTGCTACTGGTTCAGGTCGCGCGCGGAACTGTCTGTGTGTACTGGATAGGTCTGTCCGACGCCTGCTCCTGAGGCGACGCCAGCTACAGGGAAGATGCTGCCGGACCTTCACTTGGATACTTTTCATCATGGCTGTCCTATTGTCCTTTTTCCGTCGTCCCAGCTGGCGGCTCTCGCACTCAGGCCGTGTCTCTTGAGGATCCGCGGACACACACCAACCAGCTCCAGTCACCCGGTGGTGCGTCGCGCCACTGTGGTCTGTTTCTCCTCACGTCGCCGTCTATCGGCAAATCCCTCTCCGCAGTGTGCTGTGAGCCTGAAGTGACGTGTCACTGTCGAGAGGCACGCATTACAGGAAGAATCCCAACACCTTCCCAGGATTTGCCGCTGGATTTGTCGCCGCCGCTACCGCTGCCGCTGCCGCTGCCGCTGCTGCTGCCGCTGCCGCTGCCGCTGCCGCTGCCGCTGCCGCTGCCGCCCCCGCTGCCGCCGCCGTGCCACTGCCGCAGGAGCTGGCGCCGGCGCTGGCGCTGCAACCGTCGCTGCCGCTGCTGTCTGCCGCAGACGTGGACTAAATGAGTTGCGGCGGCGTCATGGCCGTTTGTGGCCGCCTGAGTTGCAAGCGGGGGTGCGGTGGAGGAGGCCCGTGCAAGCTGGAACTTTTGCCCCCCACCCCTGCCGCCGCCACCATCACACGGGCCAACCGCCGTCGTCGCGCTGTCCTCCTCGTCGGCACCAACCTCTGCCTCGCGCTGCTCCTGTCGCTCTCTCTTTGCCTCGGGGCCACTGCGCTTGCCTTCGCGCTCGCTGCTTCCGACGAAGCTTCGTCGCTGGCGCCGTCACAAGCCGAAGAACCCGGGCTGCAACAACCCGGTGGAAAGGAGGAAGATTCGTCAACGACGGAGGAAGCTTCGTCCTCCTGCCGCTGGGCTGCCGCGGGCTCGGAGGAGGAGAGCTGCGGCGAGTGGTCGGGCGAATTTTTTCCCGCGATCCCCAAAATAAAATACGAGGGCCCGTTCAGCTCCAAGGTGCTGGCGTACAAATGGTACAACGCGGAAGACGAGGTTCTGGGCAAAAAAATGAAAGACTGGTTTCGGTTTTCCGTCGCGTTCTGGCACTCCTTTCGCGGCGACGGCAGCGACCCCTTCGGCTCTCCCACCCGCCGCTGGCCCTGGGAAAGTAAAGATCCGAATCCCAGTCCGAAATGCGCCATGGCCACCGCCAAGCTGCGGATGCGCGCGAATTTCGAGTTCCTGAAAAAGCTGGGAGTGGATTTCTGGTGTTTCCACGACCGCGACATTGCGCCAGAGGGACGCAATTTGGCGGAGTCGAACCGGAACCTCGACGAGATTGCTGAGTTGGCACTGGAGCTGCAGAATGGCACTGGCATTCGGCCGCTATGGGGCACCGCGCAGCTGTTCAAGCACCCGCGCTACATGCACGGCGCCGCCACCAGCCCCGACGCCAAAGTGTTTGCATACGCTGCTGCCCAGGTGAGAGTAGAAAGTAACTTGATTTACGGAAGTATCCCCCCAACCCCACCCCCCTTAACACTCACACCCCCCC
>SZWC01012152.1:19144-45255 GCA_023375785.1 Penium margaritaceum
GCTGTCTCATCTGTCTGTGTCACTCACTATGTGGATGTACCAGTGCTGCACGCGTATGGACATGCGTACCATCGGGTCATGGGGGAGTGTTGTGATTTGTGCCGTTTCTGTACAGTTTACTGTGACCACTCGGCCGTGTCCATACTCGTGCAGATCCCTGAGGCAGGCGGCCCTGGTGACACCGGCGCGACGACAGGCGGCGGCCTACCCGTCTGGAGCTGACCGACTACTGTTCCAGAGCCCCAGATGTCACCGGGACTCCTTGCTGTGCCTTCTACGTCTTGCAGGCGCCTTTCGGCGGACTGGGCATGAGACCCATTTGCATGTTTTTGCATTATATACTCGCTGTCAGTCGATGGATGCATGCATGTGACCAGTCGTTGCGTGCGTCTTTTGATTCTGCACGTCTAGGTTCAGACGGCGCAGGATTCTGACATGTGTGCGTAGAGTTATGGCCAAAACAGTGGTTTTGGGCCGGTTTTAGGACAGTTCTTGGACTGCCGCGTGCGACACCCGCTGTGCGCCGCGACAGGTACTTATGCCCTGGACCTGTCATTTGTCATTTCTCTCTGCATTTACTAAGCTATTGAAGCTTATGAGACTTTGTGCGTCTCCCTAGCCTGATCCTTGCTGTTTCTTGCACCTGCCTGCTTGCTAGTGCATCAGCTGACTGGACAGTGTCGCCACGTCAGCAGCAGCAAGGCTAGGAAGCTTCCTAGCAGTTTCTCAAAGGACCCTTGGATAAATGTGTTCATCCAAACCGAGATTGTCGAAGAATGCTTTTGTACTTGTTCAAGGCAATTGTTGGATGTATGACAGTTAGGGGAAGAGGGATTGATTGAAGATCAAGGAGGCTTGGTGCAATGCATGGGAGTGGGATAGGCCGCATGACATTGAGTGTAAGTTTGGATGCAAAATTTTCAACCTCATCACGACCCCGTAGGTAGTAGTTTTAGTTCTACACAGGATAGTGTGAGGGCACCACAATGAGCCAGAGAGTCTCGCACGCCATGGATGTGGTAGGGTTCGCCTTAGAATGAATGGTCACAACCAAGACAACAGACGGGAGAGGGGAAGCGAGAGTCTAAATCATCAGTGAACACACACCCCAACCCAGCAACTGCTCGGATAAGCATGCACCGCCAACCTGTTGTGATTTGGGAATGCACTGCCTCACTCATATGTGTTGTGACCTCTCGGCTCGTGTACATGCTCGTGCAGACGACTGATTCCGCGGACGCTGACGACGGCGGACGATGAGTGATGGAGGGGATGTCGCATAGTTGTGAGAGGCATGGCTTACTTTTCCTCGTGTGGAGTCGTCCACTTGGTAGCAGTGCGCGTCCAGTTCCATCGGCAGCAGTCACCGTCACTCATGTCATCGACAGTCATAGGCGGCTCTGAGTAGAATAGAGTTTGAAGAGGTTTAGGCAGCCTCAACTCTCGTGTGTGTTTTTTCTAGCTGATTGTGACTGCACGACTGCATTCGCAGTATGCATATTTTTGTATTATTAAGTCTTCAGGAAAAAAAGGCCGACGTCCGGGTTTGGGGCTGACGGTCCTCTGGCAGGGTTAACCGAGAAAACCTCACACGCCACATTATAGTGCATTTAGAAAGGAAATATAGGCAGCAGGTTGGGGCAGCAGCATTGTTGATGCAGTGTGCGGGCATCCACGCTCGTTGCTTAAGTCTGCCCCCTCAGTCTGCTGCCCCCTCAGTCTGCAGCTCTACAGACTAAGTCTGGAAGCTCTAGGTTTGTTACTCAGAAATGCGCGTGCGAGTGTTAGCGCTAGAAAGCAGCGGAAAAATGAAAGTGACTGATAAGGAATGAAGAATAAGCAACAATGGGAGACCCCTCCAAGTTCTAGCTCCCTCCCACTAGTGTAGAACTTGTTACTCAGCTAACCTGCCAATCAGAAAATAGTCCTAGACCTATTTTTTGGCAGCCAAATTGATCTGGGAGCCCGGGTTGACCGTCCGACCTGACGCAAGGACCCGCATTGCGCGATCCATCAGCGCCGGAGCCAACATTCGGGCGGCGGTCAACGCGAGAGCCCTGGGGAAAGCCTCGCGCTTCGAAATGGCCGGTACTTCTGCCGGTCCTCGGCTCCTCGCCGTTCAAAGAAGCCTGTCTGCAATGTGCATCGACAAATCCGTCGATTCCATGCTTTGCAGTCGTCGTGCAACGAACCGTTAATGAGATTTTACAGTAGAAACACATGCAAACGACTGCGTTTGCTCATCAAACGTGTATTCGACGGGTACAGTTGCTCATGACACCGCTGATGGGGTCTTGACGTCAGGGTAGACGCGGAATGGGGGACTCTTCCGACAGGGTGAGGGCGGATATTCAAAAGCAAGATTCGCGCGACAACCAGCTAAGCGACGTTAAGACTGAACAAACCACACAAATGGCGGTTCAAATAGGGACTATGCATGTCGCTTCGGAATAGGAACTATGTCGCTTCGAAGTAGCTTCTAAAGTAGCAGCAATGCGTTGGACCGTCTAGATATTGCAATTATTATTTCCGACGACGATTGTGCACCGCTTCGATTCGTCAATGGAGACTGTTTGGACTTATCTAGAGCTGTTCTGAAGCATTCATTCCGCCGCCATGTAAGTTGTAAGGAGCATCACTCAAAAGGTTTGTCGAGCAAAGACGTCCTTGGTATTGACCTTGGCTTTCGCTCTGGTCGGTGAAGGGCGCTCGATTCGCGACTTGGCTTGTTCTCGAATCCGATCATCTGGATGTAGCGAAAGGGCCCCGTTGTTGCTGAGATTGGACGGCAGGGCTCCTCGGTCATTGAGATCGGCCGTCGAGGCCCCATAGTTGACATTCTAGGAAAAAGGGCCGTGTGATGGAGCCGCATCAAAAACCATGGCCCCGACGTCGAACTGCCCTTTTCTGGCAGGCAGGGTTTTCTCGGTGAGCCCAGCCAGACGCCCGACAACCCAAAACCCGGGTGTCGTCCGCTTTGCCTGAAAACTGGACCATACCATAATGCCAACGTTGCGAACGCAGTCCTGCAGTCAGAATCAGCTAGAAAAATAGTATCAAAGGACACAACAAAGCACAATGAGAGATGCGCAAAAACCAACACTCCCCCATGACTCACAGGCGTAGTGCACATGTGCGGGGATAGACACAGTCAACAACCAGACTCTTCCAGGGCACGCAGAAACGCAGGCAGGAACAATGAGAGCCACTCACAGACGCATGCCAACGGAACTCACGGCCTTCTTTAACGAGTCGCGCTTCAGTGCCTTGGTCAAGAAGTCAGCTAGCTACCGTGCTGTCTCAACCCACACAATGCTAATGCTTCCGTCATGCAGCAACAAATACACATAGTGATAGTCAACGTTGATGTGCTTTGTGCGTGTGTGATGCACGACGTCATTGTCGGCGATGGCCATGGCACTCTCATTGTCACAATGCAACGTGATGGATGCGACGGACTGACGCAACTCAAACAGCAGACGACGCAACCACACACTCTCACACGCGCCTGAGCCAAGGGCCACGTACTCGGCCTCAGCATTGGTGCGTGCAATACACTCTTGATTTCCACTGCGCCAGGGCACGGCCGTGCCGCCGACCAGAAAGCCAGCCTGTGCGACTTTTACCGTCTGGACTGCCGGCCCAGTCACTGTCGGTGTAGCCCACCGCGACGACAGACGGCTGGCGATGGAACATGGGACCTTGTCGAGGAGTCGAGACGACGTAGCGTAGTACTCGGATCACGGCCTCGAAGTGGAGGTGACGCGACTCGTGAGAGAACTTAGCCAGGAGGTTGACGGCGAACGCGATTTCTGGGCGCGTCATCGTCGCCAGGAACATCAGTGACCCGATGACTCGCAGATACGTGGTCACATCAACTGGCTCCCCCACAATGGATGGGTCAGGACTCTTCAGCTTCACCTGGGCATTAGGTGACATGGGTGAAGATGCGTTGGGCACGAGGGGCAGGTCCTCGGTGAAGCGAGTGGACAGAGTCTGCACATAGGCAGCCTGGTGGAAATGCAGGATGCCCTGGGAGCGATCATGCTCGAGGTCCATGTCCAAGAAGACTCGGGCAGACCCGAGATCCTTCATCTGGTAGGTGGTGTACAGCACATCCTTGACACGCTGGACGATAGCCGTGTCAGGCGACACAATGAGGAGATCGTCAACATAGAACAGGACAGCGGCGAGGGTCTCGCCTCGCACGCTGACGAACAGTGCGGGGTCTCCGGTACTACGCTGAAGGCCGCCGCGAAGGAGCGTACTGCTGATCTCCTGGTTCCAGCACCGAGGTGACTGTTTCAGGCCGTAGAGGGCCTTCCGCAGCCGCCAGACTCTCCCAGTGCCGTCCTCAAAGCATGGAGGCTGCACCATGTAGAGCTCCTCATCCTCCAATGAACCATGGAGGAAGGCGTTGCTCACGATTATCTGATGCAGCTCCCACCCATGCTGGGCAACCAGACTGAAGAACGCCCGGCTCGTGGAGAACCGGCCAACTGGAGCAAAGATCTGGTTGTAGTCGACCCTAGGAACCTTTGCAAATTCCTTGGCTGTGAGGCGGGCCTTGTACTTGTCCAAGAACCCATCGTGCTTCCATTTGTGTCGAAAGACCCACTTGGCACCGATGGCCTTTCGACCTGGAGGGAGGTCGACGAGGTCATCCACGTGGTGCTACCGGATAGCAGCGAGCTCGTCAACGCAGGCAGCATCCCAGTGTGCGGCCTCAAGAGAAGCGTGAGCCTTGTGCAGGGTGGCTGGGTCCTCTGGGCGTGCTATGGAGCGGACTGAGAGAGCGTGTACATCTCCAGCCCCAGGTGGGATGCGTGCGAGTGCAGCCATGACATCATGCCGATGCTTGTGATGAAGCATGATGTAGCCCAGTGTAGAGCCGGGGTGAAGGTCGACAATGATAGCCGAAGTGGTCAGGCCGAGGGCCTTGGTGCCACTGTCCCCACTCACGACCGTGGGAGTGGAAGAGACACGTGGAGCGACAGGGGGTCGAGATGCCATAGGGTGAGGTGCTGTGGTCCGCATGCTCACTGACGGCCTGGGTCGTAGGCTGCCACCTGGACCATGCGTGTAGCGCGGTAGGGCAGGAGATGGCCCTAAGTCTGACGGGCCGACGGAGGCGGACGGAGCTGTTGGTCTGGAGGGGCCAGTGGACGCGGCTGGTGCTACTGGTCCGAAGGGGCCAGCGGACGCGACGGGGGCCACCGGCCCGGATGGGCCAGCGGGCGCGACTTGGGTGGCTAGCCCAGAGGGGCCAGTGGACGCGACTGGGGACGCTAGCCCGAAGGGGCCAGCGGGCGCGATTGTGGCGGCTGGCTCGGAGGGGCCAGCGGACGTGATTGGGGCCGCCGGCGCGGAGGGACCGGTGGACACGACTGGGACAGTCGGCGTGGAGGGACCGATGGACGCGACTGGGACCGCCGGCCCAGAGGGACCGGTGGACGCGTCTAGGGCCGCCGGCCCGGAAGGACCGGCGGACGCGACTGGGGTTCCTGGGCCGGAAGGACCAGCGGGCGCGACTGGGACTCCTGGCTCGGAGGCGCCAGTGGGCGCGACTGGGACTACTGGCACGGAGGGAGTAAGTGGTGTGCCACCCGGAAGCGGTAGGACAGAGGACGGACTCACCACTCCCCCACGCGACGAGAGGGACACCGACGAGCCGGAGCGAACGAGATCACGTGGAAAAAGTTCCTCAAAGAAGAGGGCATCGCGAGACTCGACGATGCAGTGTCCGAAGGGATGCTAGAAGCGCCAAGTCTTGGACCGACGGGAGATCCCAAGAAAGGTGCAAGGACGCCCGCGGGGGGCGAGCTTGTCGCCCTGCTGCGGGACGGGCAGCCACACGATGGCTAAGCAAACCCAGACGCAAGCAGGGCGGAGGTCGGCTCGTTGACCGCACCAGTGCTGGTACGGCGTGGACTGGCGGGGAAGGGGTCCGTGAGGAATCCGGTTCCAGACCCACGTCATGTAGGCCATGGCTTCAAAGTAGAAGCCATCGGAGAGGCCAGACTCAACCCGCATGGTACGGACGGCATCGTCCATGGTACGGTTCCACCGCTCGGAGATGCCGTTCTTGGCGGGCGTGTAGGGCGCGGACGTCTCGTGGTGGATACCGCGGGAGGCGAGAAAATTTGTGGTCTCACCCATGTACTCACCACTGTGATCGGAACAAAAGCGGCAAAGGGATCAACCACACTTGCGCTCTGCAAGGACAAGCCAGTCCTGGATGGCACGGGCGGCATCGCTTTTCTGGCGAAGGAAAAAGACCCAACGGTAGCGCGAGTAGTCGTCAGTGAGGGTGAGGACATACCGACCATGCTCTCCCACAGACTCAGTGGGGAGAGGACCCATGACATCGGAATGGACCAGGTTGAGAGGGGCGGACGCACGTGAGGAGGACAGAGGGTATGTGGACCGGTGCATCTTGCCCTGAGCGCAATCAACGCACTCCGTGGGGCACAACAAAGGGAACGTCTCAGAGTCAAGGCCTTTGGCTGGTTGGGTGTGGAGCATGCTATCGACGGCAGTAGAGTGGACGTGGCAAAGGCGGCGGTGCAAGAGACGGGTGTGCTGCGGAGAGAGCATGCTGGTGACAAACACATGGCCTGTGGCGATCGATGGGGAGGGGACAGGAGAGAAGGACAGACGAGGCACGTGTCACAAGTTGCCATGGGCGGTGGCGTGAAGAACGACAAGACCGGACGGACGCAACAACACAGTGCCAACACCACGTGAGTGCACAACGTCCATGCTCATGCAGTCAAGGGCAGTGACGGACAGGAAGCTGAGCTCAAGACCGGGGACAAAGAGGACATCGGTCAGGAAGACATCACCGGCAGGACGATGGAATCGAACGACACCAACGCCGCGGAAAGGTAACACCTGGCCGGAGCCCATCCGGACACCGGAGACATCGCCAACAGGACCAAGCATACTGAAGGCCTCACGATAGGCCGTCATGTGATGCATGGCCCCGGAGTCGATGATCCAGGTCTCGGCCGGGTCCTGGACCGGAGTCGTCAGATCGCTAACGGTCACATGACAGCACGCAAGAGACGCGGACGCGGTGGAAGGGGGCACGAACCGAGACTGCCAATCATCAAGCCATGCAACATCGTCATAGAGGGGGACAGAGGAGACCACGGGAGATGACGAGACAGACGAGGAGGTAGGACACGACCGCAGCTCAGTCTCAGTCATGCAGGGCGAGGGGAACTAGCAGGAGGTGATGCAACTTGCACTTCCCTGTGGGGACGGCAAGGCAGGCCAAGCTGAAGCGCAATGAACTGCTCCAACTGTCGCTCATGCGTGGACGGTCCGGTAGTGTAGACGGAGCGCGGAGTGACGGCGCAGGAGCCTGGATAGAACGGGAGCTGCGCCAATGAAGGAAACGGGGGCGTCGACGGCTGCGGGTAATGCTGCTGCGGAGCTGGCACCGGCGGGGCCGGTGCAGCTGGCACCAGAGGAGAGGAGCTGCTAGACGAGGTCGGGGCGTCAGGGCCAGCGACAGCGACGGTGGCAGAGGCGAGACAACGCTCCCGCTGGCGTCGCATGGTGGCGATGACGTGCGCCTCGTCCGTGGGCAGCGGACAAGTGTACCACCCGTGCCCGGGCTGGTCACAGTTGTGGCATACTGAGCCACCACCGCTGGACCCAGTCGACTGCCGCTGCTATTGCTGACCCTTGCCCTTCTTGCTCCGACGTTTCTTCTTCCCTATCGATGAAGAGCTGGTGGAGGTAGCTACTGCAAGAGAAGCGACAGCCACGGAGGCGACGGTAGGAGAGGCTAAAGCCTCTGTGCGCTGAAGGTGGGACTCAAGGTGAGCTTCCTCAATCCGGAGGGAGAGCTTGTATGTCCAGGGCATGAGGGTACCCTTGGCCGCCATGGTGGTGAGGATTTCTTGGGAGTAGTGCACTAAGACATCCGCGTACGCGTCAGTGGTGCCACGCTAGATGGTGAGGAGCTCGGCCAGAGGGGGTGGAGCAGAGGTGCCGAGCCGACGAAGGATGTCTTCAATCCGCTGCCAGTAGGCAGTGACTGTCTCGGTCTCTCCCATGTGGATGGAGTTGAGCTCCCACAGCAGACGGCTGGTCTCAGCCTCACTAGACAGGCGATGGGGGCGAGTGAGAACGTGCCGCGGCTGTAGGGTCTGGGACGCTCCTGGCGGTGAAGTCGCAGAGAAAGGGCTCTAGGGCCAGGCGGGAAGCCGGAGGAGCGACAGGGACGAGGGCGCGGACGGCACGACCAACGTCATACAGCTGGTCCACCTGGGTGGAGTCATACGGAAGAGTGTAGTACGCCCATAGACCCTTATCCTACGCGCAGATGCGGAAGCTAAGCTCCCAGCTCCGAAATTTCTCACTGGCCTGAAGCGGTGGGGGCGGCGTCTCAAAGTCCTTTTGCCTACGGCCGACACCCAGAGTGGGGCCAAGGACGGAGGTCACTGTCTGCCGCTAGCGCTGAGTCTGTTGTTGCGCCAGGCAATGCGTGGCAGTGGATACAGCGAGACTGGCGTACCCAGGAGGAATGAACGACGGTGGAGTACTGTTGGTCGTGTATGATGCCTGTGGCTGCAGTGCTGCAAGCTACTGCGTCAGAGCGGTGAGCTGTTGCTGATTGACAGCTAAGGGATCAGGGGTGTCGGCGACGATGCCTATTGGCGGCTGCTGCTACTGCTGCCGCCGTCACTGCTGCTGCTGCTACTGCTGTTCGTGGTCCTGTTGCTGCTGCTACCGCTGCTGCTGCTGTTGGTGCTGCTGCTGCTATTGCTGTTGCAGTTGTTGCAGCTGCTGTAAAAACAAGGGCGGGATACCCCCCCTGGGGGTCCCCCCAACGGAGGAGGAGCCCTCCCCACTCGGGCTGTTAGCCATGGTTTTTGTGCCCCCTCTCTTGGTTTTTTTTGTTTTTTGTGCTGCTGATGTTCGCAGTGACGTCAGCCCAAGACGGCTGGCGTCAGCAGCTGCTATGGCGTGATCTGCTGCTGCTGCTACTACAAGGTTTCTTCCCCTCCCCCTTTTTGTTTTTTTGTTGATGACATCAGTAGTGACATCAGCAGTGACATCAGAGGCTAGATACTGACGTCAGCAGTGGCTGTGGTTAGGTCCGCTGCTGCACAACTGTAGCGGATGCTATTATTGATGCAGCTACTGTTGTTATTGCTATCGCTGCCGCTGCCTACCACTGCTGCTGCTGCTGCTACTGCTGCTGTTGCTATTGCTGCTGTTGCAGCTACTACTGCTACTGCTGCTGCTGCGGCTGTTGTGGCAGTAGCAACTGTTGCTGTTGCTTCTGCTGTTGTTACTACAGCTGCTATTGCTGTTACTGCTACTGCTGCTACTATGGCTACAGCTGCTGTGGTAGCAGCAATTGCTGTTGCTACTGTTGCTGCTATTGTAGATACTATTGCTGCAACTGTTGCTACTGCTGCTGCTGTTGTTGCATGCTACTGCGGCTGCTGTGGCTGCTGCAGCGACTGCTGGGATGGGGGAATTTTTTTTTTGCTAGTCCTTTTTTCCCTTTTTAGTCTGCCACGGCGAGCCTCGCTGGTTGCTGTGGGCAGCGGGCTACGAGCAGTGAGCTCGCTGCTTGCTGCCAGCAGTTTGTTACTTGTAGCGAGCAGCGGGCTTGCTGCTTGTAGCCCACTGGTCGCGGCGAGCTGCGGGCTGTGAGCAGCAAGAGCTACTGCTAGCTGCTGTCGGCTGCTGCTCGCTGCTGCTGCTGCTACTGCTTGCTGCTGCTTGCTGCTATAGCTGCTGCAGCTTGCTGCTTCTGGTGCTTTCTACTGCTGCTACTGCTCATTGTCGCTGCTGCTGCTACTATGAGCTACTGCTGCTTGCTGCTGCTGCTCCTTGATGTTGCTGCTACGAGCTATTGCGAGCTACTGCTGCTCTGGCTGCTGCTACTGCTTCGAGCTGCTGCTGCGACCGGTTGCTATTGCTACACATAGTTACTTCTGGCTGCTGCTGCCACTGCTCGCTGCAGTTGCCTGCCGCTACTGCTGCTCCAGGCTGCTTCTACTGCTTTCTGGTGCCAGTCACTGCACTTGGGTGACATTGCCGCGTACGTCGTCGCCCGCAGATGTCGGACGCGGCCTGCCGTTTATCTCCTCGCATCACGCGTGGGGGTCAGTGCTGCCAGAAAAAATCCGACAGCACTTTCCCTAGCCCAGTGGCTGTGGAAAATAATCTGACGCCGCCACCAGGCGGGTCAATGCTGCCGGAAAAAATCCGGCAGCATTTCCCCTGCACCGGTGCATATGGGGGTCCGCCGGCATTGTCTGGCGCCTGTCTTCTGCTGCTACTGCTACGCTCAGGCTCTGATACCAAGAAAGGAAATCTAGGCAGCAGGTTGGGGCAGCAGCGTTGTTGATGCAGCGTGCGGGCATCCACGCTCGTTGCTTAAGTCTGTTGCCCCCTTAGTCTGCTGTACTAGAGACTAAGTCTGGAAGCTCTGGGTTTGTTACTCAGAAATGTGCGCGCCAGTGTTAGCGCTAGAAAGCATCTGAAAACTGAAAGTGACTGATTAGGAATGAAGAATAAGCAACAATGGGAGACCCCTCCAAGTTCTAACTCCCCCCCACTAGTGTAGAACTTGTTTCTTTGCTAACCAGCCAATCAGAAAATAGTCCTATACCTATTTTCTGCCAGGCAGGGTTTTCTCGGCGAGCCCTGCCTGACGCCCGACAGCCCAAAACACGGGCGCCGTCCGTTTTGCCTGAAAACTGGACCATACCATAATGCCAACACTGCGAACGCAGTCGTGCGGTCAGCAACAGCTAGAAAAATAGCAGCAAAGAGTTATGGCTGCCCGAACCCAGGCAGTGCCTACGTTTTCATGATACCAAATAGTTCCACGCAATAAGAAACATGGACCCTAGGCAGAGCATCATGCTGCAGACGCAATGGCACAGTCAAAAACAGCGCTGGGTGCATGCAGACAGCATCTGCGGTGGCAGTGACCGCCGGCGGCTTGACCGCCGAGGAGGCGTGCAGATGGAGCTGAGCGTGTCGCCGGAGGGAGGAGGCTCTAGCAAACTGCGAGTAGGCCTCAGCGTGCATCGGCTCCACCGGACGACACTCCAGCAGCGTCAAGTCTCGCCGTCAGTCGTCTGCACGCCGATGTACACAAGCCGGGAGGACACCACAGAGCACAATGAGAGATGCGCAAAAACCAACACATATCATGATTGGTTGGTAGACTGAGTAACAAGTCTCACAAAGGTGAGGGCCTAGGTCAGTGTGGGAGGGGTCTCTCACCAAACCTCATTCTTGCTGTTAACTCACTTAGTACCCACGTTGAGCTGCAGTTATAGTGCTAAGTTTAGTAAACGTTTTCCCTCTCACAACTGAGCAGCCAGTGGTGCTCAGGCGCTAATTCTGGACGCATCAAGCCACGCACTTCAGTCCAAGTGCGTGAGGCGGCAAAAAACGGTCTTGTCCAGACTCACACATCATCATTTCCATGTTTGGTATCAGAGCAATGGTGTAGCGCATGCACTAGAGTGAGCAGCAGCAACAACAATGTACAGGTTTTAGTCAATGTTGGCGGACCTCCATACGCGCCAATGCAGGGGAAACTCTGTCGGATTTTTCCCGAGAGAAATGGCCTTGCCTTGTGGCGACTTCAAAATGCTCCCGACGTGGGGGAAATGCTGCCAATTCTTTTTCCGCGGCATTGACCCCAGGGCAGTGGTAGTGTAGGCGGTCATGCGGTCGACGAAAAGTGGCACAACGTCGACGGCACAGCCGACGCACGTGACAACGGCTCCGCCACGGAGCAGGGAAGTGTCCTTGTTGCTTTCACATTTTTCCTCTATCTCCCCTTCTCTGTGCACCCGGCGTACCCTTCCTACCGTGTGCAACCATGTCAGTAGCTGTGGAATCAGTGCCAACAGACCCAGAAACCGGAGATCTGTGAAGAAAGAGAGAAAACAAATCCCACACTCCCACACTCCCTTAGTCGTTGCTTGCCACACGGCAGGAGCGGAAGCAGCGAGGCAGCAGTAGCAGCATTAGCAGCTGCAGAATAACTGCAGCAGCAGTAGTAGCAGAAGTAGTAGTAGCTGCGCAATAGCTGCCACGCAGCAGCTGCCGTGTAGTAGTAACTTTAGTAGCACGGCATCAGCAGCCGCAACAACCACGGTGGCAGCAGCAGCCTCAGCCTCGGCGGCAGCAGCAGCCGCAGCAAGAGCAGCAGCAGCAGTGAAAAAATCAGCAACAGTAGCAGCAGAAGCAACTACAGTAGCACTTTGTAACGATCGTAGCAACAGCACGCAGCAACAACGACAGCAGTAGCACTGCGTGGTGGCAGCAGCAGTTCAACGGCGGTTGCGGCGGCGTTCACAGCAACAGCAGCAGTAGCGGTAGGTGCCGCAGAAGCTGCATGGAAGCTGTACACACTTCAGTGCAGCTGCGACAGGCTGCCGGCCACCAACCTCTCAGCAGGAAAAAAACTCGGCAGATCAGTATTTTTCTGAAGGGGGTACTCGCTAACTTGTGGGGTATATTTGGAAAAATTATGTTGCAAAATAAAGTCGGATCTTCTCCTCATTTCAAATTCTCCACAAACGTGGTGATTGAAATTTCTTGACAACTTTCACGGTCCCCTTGTCGTAGGCACATTTGGGTGCCAACACCTTACCACATTACACTCTGCTCAGACGCCAACACCCATTCAGCCGCTTCTCCCTGGCCAGCCTGATCCCATGGTCTCCACTGTAGTACAGACAGTAGCTTAGCAGTAGCAGCAGCAACACGAGCAGCAGAAGTCTGTCTCCAGTGTCCTCGGGTTTCTAGGCAATGTAGCCGGTACTCAGCTTAGGCCAAAGGATTTTGAGACACCACTATCCCACCTGGAGGTGGGACAATTTGCGTCTTGGAAGTTGTTGTTTTGTCTGTGGGCTCAGGGTGAGGGCCTCTGGCCCTAATACACCCTGAAGTACAACTTCTCCATCCCTAACCAGTTGTTTAGTGCTGACCGTGCAGCTCGGGCCCTCGTCTTCGCCGCACAGGAGAGTGATCACACTGATCTCGAGCCCTTCATCGGCGATCCTACTTTCGGCACCAACCCTGACCCCAGTGAGGCGTGGAGTAGCCTCACACGCCCCTACCGTGCTTCTGGCCAGGTCGTCGTCAGTCGCCTTCTTAGGAGCTTTAGCGACCTCAAGATAGGTGACTCCGAATCCGTCACCACCTATTGGTGCCGCGTGTAGGA
This sequence comes from Penium margaritaceum, assembly GCA_023375785.1. Classification (NCBI taxonomy): domain Eukaryota; kingdom Viridiplantae; phylum Streptophyta; class Zygnematophyceae; order Desmidiales; family Peniaceae; genus Penium; species Penium margaritaceum. The sequence goes on from SZWC01012152.1 coordinate 32,370, forward strand.
TCTTCTTCGCCGGCTCCGTAAGGCTAGTCCACCTCTGCTAGCCGCTCTCCTCACAATTAAGAAAGGCGCAACTCCCAACTACGCGGAGATCCTCGTCGACTTGGACCTCAAGCTTCTAGAGGCCATGGCGTCCCAGGGCATTCTGATGTCCTGGTTCTATTCCTGGTTCCTTTCCTGAGAGGAGGCAATTTAGGACACCCGCCTGCAGCGTGGAGATACCGATGCAGTGGTAGCAGTCAGCACCACCTCTCCTACGCCTCCGTCGTCCGGGACCCCTGGTGCAGCCACGGTCACACGTGGTGCTGGCCGCGGCGAAGGGGGACGTGGGAAGAAGGGGAAGGGGAAGACCGAGCAGCCATCGGACAGCAGCTCCACCCCTGACAGTTCTCTTGTCTGGCACAACTGTGGCCAGATGGGTCATAGCTGGTACACATGTCCTTTACCCACTGACGAGTCCCATGTCGTCAGTGCTATGCGTCACGACCGTGAGCGGCGCCTTGGTACCGCTGCAACCACCACTGCTTCTCCTCTTGGTGCTTCCTCAACTTCCTCAGCGGCCTCAGCGGCCGCCTCCTCCACCGATACCACAGGGGCTGTGATTGGGTCCCCGGCTCCTCCCATGCGTCCCGGTGGGCCAGTAGCTCCATGGAATCCTTATCCGACGTGGTAACCTCCACCGTCGCTGATGAGTTATACCTCGGTGCCTCCATCTGGCATGACCACGCCGTAGTACCTCCCGACGCCTGGGCCCTCTGCTCGTGAGCGCCAGCTGGAGCAATTCATCGCGCACTGCCTTGGCATCTGCCCTCGTTAGCTCCAGGGAAGTATGGGTTGTATGTCTGCTAGCCAGGAGGTCACAGACAATTTTCAGAATGAGAGTGCTCTCCGTGGTGATGCCATTGTGGATGGTTGTTTTGTCCCTACCCCCGTCTTGGATGATCTGGCTTGGCTTGATGACTGGTAGGCACGCTTCTCCTCTCAGTCTCACGCACAACGCCCATTGCCCACGTCATGTCTGGTCGCTCAGTGCAACGCTACTGCATCTGTCCGTGACCTAGATGACACCTGGATCATCGACTCCGGTGCTACGCATCACATGACGTCTTATCGTCAGGCGTTCAGTATGCTTGGCCCGGTTGGCGATGTCCAGAGTGTTAGGATCGGATCCGGTCAGGTGCTTCCTTTTCGTGGTGTTGGTGTTGTCCACTTTTGGGGTCCATCTGGCGACGACTGTGTCACTGATGTGCTCTATGTTCCCGGCCTTGAGCTCAGCCTTCTGTCTATCACTGCTCTCGACCGCATGAGCATGGATGTTTTGCACTCCCGTGGCTTCGGCACAGTTACTGTTTGTCCGTCTGGTCGTGTGATGTTGCGTGCAGAGTCTCGTGATGACGTGTGGTACATCACTAGTCTATCTTTTGTACCCTCACACCTGTCTTCGGATGGGGCGCAGGTCTTTTTCATGAGCACTCTGTCCTTACAGCATACTCACCTCCTCCACCGTTGCTTCTGCGATGTACACATCTATGTCGTTCAGAGCATGCTCCGCACGTAGCCTGTCCTTGATCTCGATCCAGCTACCTCTCAGTTACCTTGCAAAACTGAATGCATCCACTGTGTTCAGGGCAGGATGCACATGTCATCTTGTCCTATTTCCTCTTCCTGCACCTCGCACCCGCTTGAGCTGGTCCATTCTGACCTCATGGGTCCCTTGCCTTTCAAAGCTGTCGCGGAGCGTGGTCGTTCTGTTCTCACCCTCACTGATGCATTCTCTCATTTTTTATGGGTGTTCTGCCTTCGGTAGAGGAGAAATGCAATGACCGCAATTTGTGATTGGCTCCTCGCCGCAGAGCACGAGTGTGGTCGTATCCCTTGCCGCTTTTGTTATGATCGAGGTGGTGAGTTTATGGGTAAACGGATGCTTTCCTCAGGAGCTGTGGCACCAAACATGAGATGTCTGCGCCTTACACTCTGGGGGGGAACGGTGTCTCTGAGCGCTAGAACTGCACCATGGCTGATGCAGTCTGCACTACGTGTATTGATTTTGGTTTATCCGAGGGCTTTTTCTTCGAGGCCATGTCATACATGACCTGGGTTTGGAACAGAGTTCCCCACGGTCCCTTGCCTCGTCCTGTCACTCCCTACCAGTCTTAGTGTGGACAACGTGTAGATATTCATCCCGCATGCGTCTAGGGTTGCGTCGCCAGCGCCTGGCTCCCAGAGGACCAGCGGGACGGCAAGCTGGCTCTCCATGGCCGCCTCTAAACCTTTCTTGTAGTGTCTTGTCATTTAAAAGCCTGGAGGTTCTAGGATCCGAAATCACATTATCGAGTCGCGTGATGCCCTGTTCTTTGAGGAGCTTTTCTCACGCGGTCTCCCTTTTGTACATGCAGGGACCCTTCTGAGCCTGTCGCCGCCATCACTTGGGGAAGATTCGACACCAGTGCACGATATTACTCCTTGTCCGTCCATGTCCAGATTCCATGGTTCCACTGGGTCACCTACGCCTCCACACACACACCAGACACTTCCACTGCACCAGCACCTCCATCTGAGTCTGTTCCTCAGACTGCTAACCACGCGACTGAGTTCACTTCTTCGGCCGCTGAATCCGCTGACCAGGCGACTGAATCCACTTCTACGGCCGCGGACTCCTCTACCCAGGCGACCAATTCAATCCCTCTGGACATTGCCTCAGTGGTCTAGTCGAGCAGTCTTCTTGCGTCAGACACTCCAGTGGAGCGACCCGTCGTGTCCTTGCCTCCTCGACCCCAGCAAACCCACTCCTCTAATACTAGTCAGATATACTCACCCACTCCTGGTGGTCGTCTTGGTCCCTGCACCCTGGTGCCTCCATCAGTCATGCGTTCTGCCATTGTTCGGCCACCCCCGGCCAGTGACCCCCGTCCCACGTCCCTTTCTCACACTGTGGTGAATGGGGATCCAGGGACGAAGGCCTTGGGTCTGACTGCCCTTGCTGTTGTCACCGTGGACCTTCATCCTGGATCCGAATTGGGTTATGCCTGATTTTTCAAGAGCATTGACGTGTTGTCTCTGTCTCGTTGTTGTGTGCTCCAGATGGCCTTGGCAGCACTCCCCTGCTGACAGCCATGTTGTCTTTGCAGGCAGCCGACCCACAGAGCCTCCATGAGGCTAGGGCTGCACCTGACGCTGCCAGTGGGAAGCTGCTTGTAATGAGGAACTAGTTGCCATTGATGAGCATGCTGTGTACGAGCTGGTTGACTTGCCCCCAGGCCCTAAAGCCATTGGGGAAAAGTGGGGTTTTCATCGCAAGTGGAAGCCGGACGGCACACTAGACAAGTGCAAAGGCCGGCTAACCGCCAAAGCCTTTACAGAGGTACCAAGAGTGGAATTCGACTAGGTTTTTGTGCCGGCTGGCCGTTTCACCACCAGTTGCGTGCTCTTCAGCATGGTCATACAGCATAACTGGGAGGTCTACCAGATGGACGTGAGCAATGCATTCTTACATGGCACTCTCGATGGTGAGGGGCTGTACATGGTCCAGCCCCCGGGTTTCGAGGATGGCACTAGTCGTTTCTAGCAACAAGGGAAGGCCCTCGATGACCTCAAATACTTGTCCAGGTGCTGGAACACAGAGATCAGCCACACCCTCTTGAAGGGTGGCTTGATGCGGAGTGCCGTAAATCAAGCTATCTTCTTCACCATAGTGGACACCACCCTTGTCATCATTCTCATCTGATGTGGACGATCTGCTCATTGCATCCCCTAACCTCACCATTGTTGAGCGAGTGAAGGATCTGCTGCAGTCCACATACAAGATAAAAGATCTTGGACCTGCAGGTGTTTTGGCGCATGGAGATCGAGCATAACTGTGCCCACGGCATTCTCTGTGTGCATCAGACAGCCTATGTGTAGACATTGGCTGAGCCTTTTGCGGACCTTCTGCACACCATACCTAGTGCATCCACTCCCATAACCCTAATGGCCAGATCAAGCTAGAAGCTCCCGATAGTGACACACTAGATGTGAGTGGATGTGACTACCTTTCTTTGTGTCATTGGGTCACTCATGTTCTTCACCACCAGCCCTCAACCGGACATTACCTTTCCCCTGAACCTATTGGCTCAGTTCTCTCAGTCCCCGCATCAACTATACCTAGATGCAATGATTTGCGTGGTGCGATACGTCGTCTCCACTCCATATCGTGGATTGACGTTCTGTCACCAGCCGTCCGTGGTCGCCGAAGGCTACATAGATAGTGACTAGGCTACGAGTGTAAATGGAAAGAGCCGTAATGGATGGATCTTTATTATTGGCGGCACAACTGTCTCGTGGCGTANGACACACTAGATGTGAGTGGATGTGACTACCTTTCTTTGTGTCATTGGGTCACTCATGTTCTTCACCACCAGCCCTCAACCGGACATTACCTTTCCCCTGAACCTATTGGCTCAGTTCTCTCAGTCCCCGCATCAACTATACCTAGATGCAATGATTTGCGTGGTGCGATACGTCGTCTCCACTCCATATCGTGGATTGACGTTCTGTCACCAGCCGTCCGTGGTCGCCGAAGGCTACATAGATAGTGACTAGGCTACGAGTGTAAATGGAAAGAGCCGTAATGGATGGATCTTTATTATTGGCGGCACAACTGTCTCGTGGCGTAGTGAAAAACAGGGGTGCATTTTCCGTAACACTACAAAGGCATTGGGTACTGGTGCATGTGAGGGTGTATGCCTCCATTGTAAACTGTGTCAGTTTTTTCAACCTGCATCATCCATCACACTGCATTGAGACAATGAGAGCTCCATTTCCATTGCAGACAAGGATGGCATTCATCACATGTGCACAAACCACATCAATGTGGAGTATCACTACGTGCACACTTTTTTGCATGAGGAGAGGATCCGATTGTGTGGGTTGGGACTGTGCGACAGCTGGCTGACTTTTTGACCAGGGCCATCAAGTGTGCATCCTTCACAAGGCTGTTAGTTTGGTTGGTCTACATCCGTGAGTGTAATGTCTTGTAGCTATGTGCTCCCTTACCCTGTGCTGCTTCATGCATGTCGTCACTCTTCGTGTGCCTATCCTCACGCTTGTGTGGGCTTGTTGGACTATGGGGACATGAGAGCATGGGGGAGAGTGACTTGTGTTGTGCACTGTCGATGGATGACCTCTGCACGTGTATGTACACTGATGCCCACTGGTCATGGGAGAGTGTTGTGATTTGGGAATGCACCGCCTCACTGATCTGTGTTGTGACCTCTCGGCTGCTGTACATGCTCGTGCAGACGACTGACTCCGTGAACGTTCACAACGGTAGGCGCTGAGTAATAGAGGGGACACCTCATTGTTGTGAGAGGCGTGGGTTCCTTCTCCTCGTATGGAGTCTCCCACTTGGTAGCACTGTGCGTCCAGCTCCATTGGCAGCAGCCATCGTCACTCATGTCACCGACAGTCATAGGCGGCTGCTCTGAGTAGCATAGGGTTTGCAGAGGTTCAGGCAACCACAACTATTGTGTGTGATTTTCCTAGCTGATTCTGACTGCACGACTGCGTTCACATCGTGCATATCTTTGTATTTTCCAGTCTTCAGGAAAAACGGACGACACCTGGGTTTGGGGCTGTTGGTCCTGTGATAGGGCTCACCGAGAAAACCCCACAGGCCAGAAAAGAGTGCATTTTCCCGATTGGTTGATAGACTAAGCAACAAGCCTTACGAAGGTGAGGGCCTAGGTCAGTGTGGGAGGGGTCTCTCACCAAACCTCATTCTTGTTGTTAAATCAGTTACTACCCATTTTGAGCTGCAGTTATAGCGCTAAGTTTTGAGTGCAAAATTTCCCTCTCAACACTGAGCAGCCACTGCTGCTCAGGCGCTAATTCTGGACACAGCAGGCCACACACTTTCGTCCAAGTCTGTGAGGTGGCAGAAAATGGCCTTGTCCATAATACCCCAATGTTGTTCCCCTTTTGACAGGAGGTCGAGCCTTACCTCTCGGAATTACCCGAGGGCAGCTTCACACCAATGTGCAGCCAGAGACCAACACGGTGGCTCCCTAAGGATTAGCACACGGGACAACATGCAGATCTCCCAAAATACCCAGAGGCAAACAACCATGATGCAGGCATTGGCAGTGAGAATGCTAGGGCTAGTGAGCCCTCGCATCTACTACATCTTAGGAAGATAGTCAGATGTGTGTTATGCTTGTGCAAGAGGGCACTCTTGGGTAGCTTGAGGAGTGCTTGATGAGCCCGGTGTTAGCAGAAAATACGTTCTTGGGCAACGGCTCCCGAGGTATGGCCATGGTCACTCAATCTTTACATGTGTGTGTGTCATGGATAGTGAGACAAGAGGGAATAGAGATGTGAGTGGCCAAGGAACAGGACAACTCCAACACTCCTCCATGATCCACAGACAAACATCCCACAAGCAGTGGTTGAATAGCACACACAAGAGTGCACAAGCGTGATGGTGATAACTAGACTGGCAGACACCAAGCACCTTACCCTGGGTCATGGGGAAAGGTAAGGCCAACGGCATGGACATCACACTTGAAGACATTTCTGCTGAGAGCCTTGGTGAGAAAGTCAGCCCTCCGTGATTGTGTGCCCACCCGAGCAACTCAGACAATTCCGACCGCAATGCATTCACGAACAAAGTGGTGCTCCACATTGATATGCTTGGTGCGTGAATGATGCATGCCGTTGTGTTTTGCGATGGCTTTTGTGCTTTGATTTTCACAGTGCAGAGTGATGCAGCGGATGGGGACATGCCGCTGTTATAGCACGCAATAGAGCCAGGCAGTTTCACATGTACCTGGCCAAGAGCCACGTACTCAGCTAGCTGTGCTACAATTAACACACCATTGTTTTCTACTTTTCCACAAAACAGCAGTCCCACCAATTATGAAGATATATCCTATTCTACTTCATGCGTCAGTGTCATGTGCCCAGTCAGTGTCAGTGAACCCATCCACAAGTACCGAGGGCTGTGCACAAAAGTACAGTCCAGTTCATGGTGTGGAGACTGCATAGCATACCACACGCAATATGGTCTCAAGGTGGCGCTCTCTGGGATACTGGGAGAACTAAGAGATAAAGTTCACATCAAAGGCAACATCAGTACGAGTAGTGGTGGCAAAGTACATCAAGGAGGCAAATGACTCTGAGGTAGACTGTCACGTCCACACTCTCCCCTAGTTTTGACAGCTCTCGGGACTTCAGCAGTGATTGACCCGCTGGGATCATGTGTGTAGAAGCTGAGGGGACAGCCGTGAGAAGCGGTCTAAACCACTCCCCCAGGCTGCGGACATACACAACCTGATGGACGTGCAAGTTGTAGCGTAAGGAGTCACACTCTATGTCCATGCCTAGGAAGACACAAGCTGGACCGAAGTCCTTCATCTTGTATGCGGGCTGTAAGAGAGCCTTGGCAGACAGGATAGCTGCAAGTTCGGAAGAGGCAATCAAAAGGTCATCCATATAGACAAGGATAGCAACAATTGGTCCAAAGGGCACTGAGGAACAGGGCGGGATCCACCTCAAACCCCCAACCGCAAAAGGCATCCAATAATATAGCAGCGCCTGGAATGATTCTCTTATCCCACACAGCCGTATCTAATGCTGGCAGTAATCTCCTGATTCCAGCAGTATGGGGACTGATTGAGCCCATACAGGGCCTTGTGCAAATGCCATACCCAATTTATTCCATCTGTGAAGCTGGGTGGCTGCAGCATGTAGATTTCCTTGTCAAGCTTGCCATGAAGAAGACATTATTGACATCCATCTCTTTGAGTTCCCAATCATGTTGGGCCACCAGGCTGAGCAGTGCTCTGGCAGTGGTGTAGCGACCAACTGGGATAAATGTGTGGTCAAAGTCAACCCCTAGGACTTGAGGAAATCCTTTTGCCGTAAGTCGTGCCTTGTATCGTTCAACAGTGTTGTCAAGATTCAGTTGTCGCTGGTGCACCCACTTTGCAGCCACTGCTTAGCGTCCTGGAGGGAGATCAACCAGCTCGTAGATACCATGCTCAAAGAGGGCCTCAAGCTCCGCTCACATGGCCTGGTCTTACAGAGTGGAGTCAGACGCGCTGCAAGCACCCTGCACTATCAGAAGTTCAGGTGGAAGAGGGGACAGACCAGCAGCTGCAAATCATGAGGCAACATACCCAGCAACAAACAAGTCAAGAGCTAGGGAAATCTCCTGCTCAATGAGAGAGTATCCAAGTGAGATACTACGGTGCACGACAGATGCCACAATAAGTGAGGAGGTGGTCGCTAGGCCAAAGGCACGAAGACCAGGATCACCCTCGATGACAGGACATGAGTGAGAGATAAGTGCACGGAGTCGACCAACTCGAGTGTAGGGAGAAACGGGGGGTACCGATGAGGAAGGCGGCTTGGAAGGAGCTGATGGCTCACATGCAGCAGGCGGCACTAGAGAGGCAGCGGGCTCAGAGACCGCAGGCGGCACAGAAGAGGTAGATGGCTCACATGCAGTGGGCGGCACGGAAGAGGCACATAGCTCAGAGACAGCAAGTGGTAGAGACAGAGCAGATGGCTGAGAGGCAGCAGATGGTATAGATTAGGCAAATTGCTTAGAGGCAGTACGTGGTACAGATGAGGCAGATGGCTTAGAGGCAGCAGGTGGTACAGAAGAGGTAGAAGCAGAGTGAGAAGAAAGGGATGACGGACGCACCGAGGGGAGGATAGCAGACCGAGAGGGAGAAGTGCCTCCCCCATCCCAAGAGGACGGAGGAAGAGAGTGCGAAGAGAACCAAGGAATGTCACGTTCAAGAAAATGCTCAAAGAAGAGGGCATTGCGAGACTCAATTACTCAACAGTGCACTGGATCCCAGAAGCGACATGCCTTGTAGAAAGAGGAGACACCATAAAAGACACACAGACGACCACAAGGGGAGAGATTTCCATCCCGGTGGTAGGCAGGAAGCCAAACAGAGGCAACGGAACCCCAGACACAGGGCGAAGGTTGGCCTGCCGGCCTGTCCAGCACTCAAAGGGGGTGACATGGTGAGGGAGAGAACCGTAAGAGACATAATCCCATACCCAGGTCATGTAAGACATGGATTCAACGGCTGAGAGAGGAGATCCACCAGAGGAGGAGAGAAGGGAGTGAACACCGTCAGCCAGCGTGCGATTCCGGCGTTCGGAGATGCCATAAAGTTGGGATATGTAGGGAGCAGAGGAGTCAAGGTGGACGCCATGAGATTCAAGGAAACAAGCGGTGGGCAAAAGAACTCACCACCCCTGTCGCTCCGGACGACACGCAATGGCCTAAGACACGTGCACTCGGCTTGGGAAAGCCAGGCTTCAAGAACATCAGTCACGTCATTTTGTGGCGGAGGGCAAAGATCCAGCGGTAACGCGAGAAGTCATCGGTCAAGCAAAGTACGTAGTGACCAAGGCCACCAAGGAAGTCGTGAGGCAAGGGACCCATGACGTCAGCATGGACCAGGTCAAGAGGGCGCGATGTGGTGGACTCAGCTGCTATGAACAAGGAGTAGTGAATTTTGCCACTAGCATAGTCGAGACAGGTAGTGGAGCACGGTGGCACAAATGCAACATAGTCAAGGTGCAAAAGCAGGTTGGAGGCGCAAGAGATGCTGAATGACGACATTGTGAAAGTGACAGAAACAACGATGTAGGACATCTCTATGATCATGCAACAAAGTGGGAGTGAAATGAACAAGAGCAGAGGCAACGGAAGACGAGGGGAAAGACAGTGATATACAAAACAAGCAATCATAGTGCACACCATAAATCACAGTATGGCCAGAGGAACAAAGCGCAACAGTGCCAATGCCCCAGCTAGACGAGAAGTCCATGCCCTGGTCGTCAAGGGTTGTGACAGAAAGTAGGCTAACCAAAAGGTCAGGCACATACAGCACGTAAGGAAGGAAGAAGTCCCCACTGGGACCAACAAAGGACAATACCAACATCGTGAACATGGAGGAACTGGCAAGAACCGGTCAGGACAAAGTGAATTGAGCCAACCGGGCCGAGAGAGACAAAAGACGACTGCCAGGAGGTTATATGATGGTTGGTTCCATAGTCAATTATCCAGAATCCAGAGTAAACACATGTGGACGGAAGAACAAGGAAAACAACGACAGTCCCAGGTGGGGGCACCTGTGATGAGTGACCAAGAAGAGAAGGAAATGTGCGCAACTGCCAGTCCTTAATCCATAAGCAGTCATTAGGCAAGGTCCCCTGAACACACCCCGACGATACACCATGAAGGGCTCCATCCGACTCACAGACAAGCACATGAGACTGGCCACTCACACTCTCACCTCCCTGAGAACAAAGCTGGAGGAGTTCGGTGAGACGATGCTCAAGGGTGCGCTCCTTGTCGGGACAATCAGCAGAGCGGTCGGAGGAGCGGGTGTCAGAAAAGTTGCCATTTTCCCGAGGCTAAGAAGGCATAGTGTAGTAGATGGATGGAGGCCCATAGGAAGGTGGGCCCGAGGGAGGAGGCACCCGGAGGAGGTGATGCCAGTACGAGCCCAGTAAGCACGCATGGCAGAAGTGAGACGAGCATCATGGCGAGGTGCTATACACTTTGGGTCAGAGTGTCCAGAGGCACCACAGTTCCATAATGTGACCTCTGATGGGGCAGCATGAGCATTGGAGGATTTTCCACCACGGCCACGACCCTTGATGTGCCCACATCCGGACCACCTCCCCTGCTGCGGTGAGCACCTTGAGAGGTGTAGGCGGCAGCAGGGGAGGAAGGCGATGGAGTGGAGATGGCAGCTGCAGAGGAGAAGGATGGTGCAGTGGTGACGGCAGCGAGTGCTGCACGATGGCGATGTTTGTATTGCAAATTGCTCCGCCAGTTGGTGAGCCGAGCGGCAGTGAACTCCGAAAGCAGTCCAATCCCTGGGGGCGAGTTAGTGGCAACTAGGGCAGCAACAAGTCGCTCAAGCTCAGATTGGGAGGCATGCAGATATAGGTCAGAGATCTTGGGGATGAGACCAACGACAATGGATTGACAAGTAGAATGGGGACCAGGTGCTTCTATCCGTACGTCATGAAGAAGGTGCAAACTGCATGCCCACGTTTCATCGGCTGTTTTTTCTGCACGCATATGAAGAGTGTTAAATTGCACAGTGAGGGCGCTCTGAGTGGCATGAACAGTCACTCTCTTGCGGTGGCAAATGAGTGCATATGCACCAATGGGATCAGTAGGAGTGTCACGAGCCGGGTCAATAATGTACGTACTAATGTTATCTAGCAGGCCCTAAGGCCCGGCGTTGATGGGAGCACGGACAGTACGGGCGGCCTTCACAGGTTGGGGAACGAAGAGCGATTTGGCTGCTGAGTAGTACTCCCACAGCAGCTCTCCTTGTGCCCAGGCACTAAAACGGGTCTCCCAGGAGGAGAAGGTAAGTTAAGACGTGAATTATGGAGGTGGAATCTTTAAGTCTTTTTGTCTGGGTGGAAGAAGCACCCGAGGAAGGGAAGCAGCTGAGAGAGAGGGGGGGTGGTGGAGCTGGTTGCAGCATTAGCGGGTACTGAGGACTCGGCTGAGGTAGCCTCGTCTCTAGGAAGGACAGCAGCAATGGCAGGCACGGTACACAGACGCGCGATGACTAAATTGGCCACATTTGTAGCCAGTTCCTCCTGTGTCTCTAGGCCACTATGGAGTTCTTCTTTTACTCTATGGCGTGCAGCCTGTGCCTCGCTAAGAGAATCTTGCAGGGCCTCGATAGTCTCTTCTAGCACAAGCATGGTGTGATAGAATGAGCAGCCAAAGAGAGATGTGGGATGAGTGTGGGAGAGAGAGGGAGAGAGGGTACGCTCACCAGACTAGCGGCATGGGAGCATAGAGAAGAGAGGGGGCACCACCGTAGTAACTGAAGAGAACAGGAAGACCACCCATGCAGAGACTACCATGACAAGACAGAGAAGGCCTGTGACAGTGGCCCCTACCACTGCTCTGGTTGTGGAGGTGACAAGGAGACCTGTGGTAACGTGATGAGTCAGGTTGCGGGGTTCACCTGTAGGGGTCAAGACTGCTGCTGCAGTGGATGCCCGAAGGGAGCCGACGACGCTTGAAGTTGCATCAGCTGCAGAGATGGCGGAGGTGGCAAAAACAGCAGCTGCTACTGTTACTTGTGTGGCGATGTTGGAGGCTGCAGCAGCAAGGAGAGTCAGTGATTCCACTACGTGAGTATACACCTCAGCTGTTCTACCTGCTGTAGTTTGGGTCGGTGCTCTGGTTGCACGGGCCATGCCTGAGAATGTGGCACTGTAGCTGCACCAGTTGCACCGTCTAGTACAGCACCGGCCAAGCTGATGGGGTCGGTGTGGACTGGTAGGACAGGAATGACGCCAGGAACCTCACGTGCCACGGATGGCTCGGTAGTGTCGGCAGCTGCGGGACCGGCAGCGGGACTGGAGTCAAGAGCAGAAGCAGGAGTAGGAGCCGACCCGGTGGGCTGCATACCCGGGGAAGGAGATGGAGGAGATGGGAGGTCTTCCATTATGTAAACATGGCTGTCGATCTCATGTTCTGCCGCTTCAGCCTCCTCAACAAGGTCACCACGCCAATATATAGGGTCCAACAGACACACGCACAGTGGAGTGTCAGCGCCGTCGCGTGGATTGAAGGTCTGCAAGTCGTCCCACTCCGCACCATTTGCTAGGGGCTCTGCTAACTGGGGTAAGTCAAGTTCTTCATCGGGAGGTCCGTCAAGCGGCGGGGAATCCAGCGTGACAGGTGAGTTGGCTGCAGGTGAGTTAGCAGCAAAGGCGTCCTTGGGCGAAGGCTCCCCAGGTATGGTCATGGTCACTCAATTTGTACATGTGTGTGTGTGTGTGTGTGTGTGTGTGTGTGTGTGTGTGTGTGTGTGTGTGTGTGTGTGTGTGTGTGTGTGTG
>SZWC01012152.1:45398-87848 GCA_023375785.1 Penium margaritaceum
GTGTGTGTGTGTGTGTGTGTGTGTGTGTGTACCATGGATAGTCAGATGAGAGGGAATAGAGGTGTGAGTGGCCAAGGAACAGGACACAACTCCAAAGTACCATTTCATCCAAGTGATTTTCCATTGATAGTATTTTCAAAAATATTATTTTTTTACCTATCGTATTTTGCAACGACATCACCGTACCCCAACATTCATGAGCTTAGCGAGGATGAGGGTTGAGTTGTGATGTGAGCCGTTTCCATCTACTTGTATAGCTGACTGTGACCACTCGGATGTGTCCGTGCTTGTGCAGGTCTCTGATGTGAACCCGGCGCCAGAGCACCGTCTGGTGGTGGCCCACCCATCAAGAGCTGCCAGACTGCTGCCTGGACTTGTATGTTTGCTAATGCCTTGTGCAGTTTTCCTGCAGCCTAGGGTTTTCTCGACGGAATGATTTTTGGGCCTGATTTGCATGTTTTCCATTGTATGTCAACCAATCACTGTGTAGTCTTGTTTGGCTTGAGACTCTGCATTCGTAGGTTCAGAAAATTTTACATCTAGATGCCTATGCACAGTGTTACATCTAAAAAACGGTTATGGGCCGGGTTTAGGTCAAACCAACCACTGTCCCGTAAGATTATGCGAAGAAGCTTCCTAGCCTTGCTGTCGCTAACATGGCAGCATTGTCGAGTGAGCTGACACACTAGCATACAAGCATGTGCATAGATCAAGAAGGGTTGGACTAGAGAGACACGTAGTGTCTTATAAGCTTCAATAGCTTAAGCTTGTGAAGAGGGATGACAAGTGACAAGCACATAGCATAAATACCTGCCGCGGTGCACGGTGAGTGACGCACACGGAAGTTTCAGATTATCCCGGTCCAAAACCATTGTTTTGACCATGATTATGGGCACATGCATCCAAACAATGAAAATTCCAATTATCCCCTGTTTTGCCACCGGTTACCCTCATATTCCCCGACATTGGACCAATAAGCCCCTTCGCCCTACTGCAGAACAATAAGCCTTATTTTCCAGTGTCTCGTAGCCTAAGCCTCATCTGCCCCTCCCTCGGAAGAATAGGCCACATTCACCACTACCTCCAAAAAAATGCCCCATCCATCCCTCGCAAAAGAATTGAAGTTGAACGTTCAAAATCACTGGAAATATAGCCCAATATATCCAATGCACATGGTTGTCATGTTGATGCTTCTCAAGACGCAATCCTACCTTCGACATTCTCAACGAATGTGAATGCCTTGGTCTGGGCGCAGGCTGGGGATGGACCCCATGAATGCACCTCCCACCCTCGGTGTGCGGTCGGCCCCACATGACGGGTGCCCACGACGATTGACACCATTCAATTACTCGAGGCAAAACTTGTCGTAGAGCTCCTGGTTTGAGCAACAAATCGGGATGTGTGTATGAAATATTTCATTTTGATTTGTGTGGCAAGGAGTAAGGGCCAGGAACCTTGCTTGTAGGATCTTTGGGTGATCAGCAGTGCAGCTTGTACAAGAAGAGGAAAAATCAATGGAAATCTTGGATGTGGAAAAACTGGGAATCTTAATCTGTACAAAGTACAACTATGGTACATGAAAATCCTAGGCATGCTAGGCTAGCACAGCTCTTGGCCCATTGAGGGGCAATGCCTTCCTAGGCCTTGTGGCAAGTGTCTTGGTACAATCTGTAGGTTAACTGGCCTCGAGGATAGCCTCCACCCAGGCTGACAAGCCTTGTCAGGCTTATAGAGGCCTTGGAGAGATCTTCAGCAGAGTCTTGATCTTGGGCTTCAGCGTCAGAGGCTTGAGCACAATTGAGTTATTGCAGATTGTTGAGATGAATCTGACCGTTGATCTTGCCATACTACTCTATCATATCCGTTGATCAGGAGCCTCTTGAAGCTTGTACCAGATTGGCTCATGCAAATGGAAGGGCCAAGGCTCCATGCATGAGGGTGATGATGTAGTGAAGGCCTCATGCCTAGGGTGCATGTTGCCTGCCCAGTCAGCTAGAGGACTCCCTGACCAAGGTGGCTATGCAGTATGATAGGTAGCTCCTCTTCCTGCTAGGGCTATCAAGAAGCATGCGCAACCCTCCTGCACATGCTAGCACTCTACATTACACTCCAAGCCCTTAGACATCTTCAGGTCTGGATGCCAGATTTTCATCCGGCTTGTACACGTGAGAATTTCCAGGAAAAAGTGACCTGGAACTTTGTAAAAAAATCAGTTTTTTTGGGTACAGTGCTCCGAGTGCAGTGCCCTCTTCACCGTATCAAATCTTGAAATCAGGCAGTCATCGTACATCTCAACACATCCCCTCAATTGGTGCGCTTCTCATACAAATCGTGTCACATCTCAATGCTCCCAAAACATTCCTCGAGTGACTCCCAAAACTCCTCATCAAGGAACTGAAGCCAAGTCGCATCTTTTATAGGTGAAAGATCTTTTTCCTTATCTGCTGATGCCGGGACCACTTTCTGGCATATTTCTCGTCCGGTAGCTTATATTCCAGTCAACGCACCGTAACCAAAAACTACCTGGTCGAGTTCAGGACATCCTAAGAAATGTTTGGCTGCTTCATGCAAAAGCGACTCGTCTGGTTCTTCATGAAGATGAGGCTACACATGTTGATTTGGTCCCCACAGCTCCTTCCTGCATCCTTCCTACTCCTCCAGAGGTAAAGAATTATCCAAAAAAATGAATTCTGGGTGCTCTATCAAATTCCAAGCCGCTGATGCAGTACAAAAGGTGCCCTTGTTCTTTTGGAGATAGTCTTCATTGTTTTCAGTTGTGAGCAACTTGTTTGTGGCAGTATCAGTCACTGTAGTGATTCTTACTAGTTGCCAGACCCATTTGAGTCCTTGCTGTCCATTTCCTTTAGACTCGCAATCATCGTTCTTGGCTGGTCTGTCCGAAGGGGTGGTCGCTTGCAAATTTCTGCACAAAATCAAGGGCGTGTTTTTGGATTTCGCTGGTGAGGAGGCCCTCTTCCGCCACTCTCCTTCATTGAGGTTGGAATCTTCTTCTTCTTCTTCTTCTTCTTCTTCTCTCTCTCTCTCTCTCTCTCTCTCTCTCTCCCCCCCTCCCTCTCTCTCTCTCTCGCTCTCTCTCTTCTCTCTCTCTCTCTCTCTCTCTCTCTCTCCCCCCCTCCCTCTCTCTCTCTCTCTCTCTCTCTCTCTCTCTTCAAATTGGCCATGCCAATTTCCAATCAGAGAGTGTTTGCCGCAAGATCGCAAAGGAGGGATGGATGCAGCCGTGAGATCAAGGAGGCATCTGGCGCAACTTCTCCAGGCTCTCTCGCCTGCTATTTCTCTCATTGGCTCGTTCTTCCTTTCTCTGCTGTTTCTGTTTTCTTGGATTTTGCGCATGGCTAACAAAGGAACCGCTCCCTGTGCCCGCTCCCCCTCACTTGCTAGCATCAGCAACAAAGGCCCTGCTTTGCGACCTGTTGCAGTGACTGCCATGACTGCTCAATTTCCCCCTTGCTTTCTTCTTCTTCTTCTTCTTCTTCTTCTTCTTCTTCTCCCTCTCTCTCTCTCTCTCTCCCTCTCTCTCTCTCTCTCCCTCTCTCTCTCGCTCTTTCTCTCTCTCTCTCTCTCTCTCTCCCTCTCTCTCTCTCTCTCTTGCTCGCCCTCCTCTTCTTCTTGGTGCAGACGTTTTGACCATGAAGATGCATTAGTTGCACGAGCTGCACCATCTGGTTTGGCTGCTCACAACTCTGCAGCAATGCTGTTTTGTTTTTTCCCTCTGATGCTTGGCTGCTGCTCTTCACCATTTTTAAGGTCGGAGCTGGACTTTGCAGTTACGGAAGGTACTGCATTTGGAGTGAGGGATTCTGCTTCATCGGCAGATCATCCAGCATAAAAGGTTGCTGGTTGTTGTTGTGATGATGCACAATATGAAGCCGTAGATCAGACTGATGTCCTTGTCCAACGTGATGAATGAGCTAAGATGAAGTCAGGGTTGTTGTAATAAGCTGGAGGCCGCCAAATTACTTATGTTATTTTGTGGTAGTGCTTTTTGGAGTCGGCTTTGCAAAACGTCCTGCATCATCCCAAGGTCCACAAATAGCCACATCGATTGATTAAACCACGACCTGCTGCTGGGGACCTCGTTGCTTTGGAAATTTCAGTTTCATTTTATGATGTCTGCTGATGGCCGATGCTGGAAGAGGTAGTCATCATAGCTTGAAGGCTCAAATTCCAGGGACTCCAATACTGCTTGTAGCACCCTGGACCAAAGCAAGGGGCTTTGCTTCAATCCGTAAAGAATCTCTACCATTTTGTACACTCTACCACCCCTCTCATAGTAGCCCTCTGGTTGCTTCATGTAGATGGTTGTATCTATCTTGCCATGCAAAAACACATTCTTGACGTTGAATTGTTGTCCCTTGTAGTCCATTACTGATGTAACTGCCAGCATGATGCGAGCAGTGTATAGCGGCTCACAGGGGCGTAGGTCTCAAAACGTTCTATCCCTCAACTTGCGTAAACCCCTTTGCCACGAGACAAGCCTTAAACTTGTCAATGCTCCCATCGGCTTTTGTCTGGATACAAAAATCCACTTCACTCCCACCAATCGAGGCCCAGATGGAAGCTCCATGAGCTCCAAAGTCCCTTGATCCATGAAACTTTGGTACTCCACGTCAAGTGCTGCCTTCTATAGTGAACCATGCTTACCACGTAGGGCTTCTTTCAGAGTTTTAAGCTTTGGCGGTAGCATGCTCGTTGAGACGAGAGCAGCAAGGTGCATGGTGGTGAAGTCATCTAGGCCATCATCCGGCTCTTAGTAGATGGATTACGCTATGATTGGCATGTTTGCCTTTTTTATCTCCTGTTTTTCTTGTTGCAATTATTGAGGCACATGAGATGCCCGGCGTGACAGCTTTATCTTGTGGTTTCCACGTTGGATGTGAACTATCCTACATGCTCACCACCTCAGGTTCGTCATGACGTACTACAAAAGGCAGATGATCAACGGAGATACATTCGTTATGACTAGCTTCGAGGTGCACACATGAGGCCACTGGCTGTTAATCCACCTCTTCCAAATTAAGAAGGTTTATTGCTGCATTGTATTCTTGTCCCGCCTCCAACATCTCTACTTAGGAGTCGTAGAATATCTGGAGTAGAGCAGGCTTGCTTGATTGCTAAGCCTCCCAAGCAAAGCGCTCCCTTTTCCAAGTAATAATGGCGTCTCTACTGGTGATGATTAAATTAGAGCCCATGTTGTACAACTCCCACCCCTTCATATTAAGACATTTTTCGAGGAAGAAACCCCATGCTGCTTTGTCCGCTATCTTCTACCGACATCCCTTTGGGACATGGACCAGAGCCATGCATCCAAAGGAACGTAGCATGGAGATGGTATAAGTTTTATCATGTCATGCCAAGAAGGGTGTCATGCCTGATGGAGACAAATGTGGTATGCGGTTGCATACCTACACTACTTCCTGTAGTGAAAATGGCCACCACGAGTAGTCAAGCTACGTACCTACGAGCATCGACATCAACGTCTCTTGTATCATGTGGTTCACTCCCTCCACTACACCATTCTGTTTCAGTGTGTATGGCATGGAGAATTGCTACACGATGCTGAGATCCTCTTGTTGAGTGGCAAACTTGGTGCTGTTGCACTCGCCAGTACCATCAGAGCGTGAAACGTGGACTTTCTTGTTGCTGTGCCTTCAGCCGTCGTGAGCCACATAAAGAATCATGCTGGAGGTTTGTCTTTTGTGCGGAGATGATAACTCCACATTATCCTTGTGGCATCGTCAACAAAGAGCAGAATGTAATGATGTCCTCAGTAAACTGTGGCCATTGGTAAAGGTCCACATATTATACTGTGGACCAGCCTCAGCTTCTGGCTTACGTCACACTTTGTAGCCACACAAACATCTTTTGTGGTAGTTTGGCCCATACGCAATCTTCACTAGGCTCTGTTGCATCCTTGCTGCCGCTGTCTTTGATAT
Source organism: Penium margaritaceum (assembly GCA_023375785.1). Taxonomy (NCBI): domain Eukaryota; kingdom Viridiplantae; phylum Streptophyta; class Zygnematophyceae; order Desmidiales; family Peniaceae; genus Penium; species Penium margaritaceum. The sequence continues at coordinate 51,356 of SZWC01012152.1, forward strand.
CAAGTCCATTGACCTGCTCCTATTTTTGCATTGTCCATACATTTTGGTTGCTAATGTGGCCAAGCCGTTTGTGCCATGAGCCAAGGTCTGTGCCAGAAACCTAGTGGAGACAAGTTACTACGAGAGGCATTTCTGGCACTGTAGTTGGATCTGGTGCTTCAAAGTCCAACTCAACCATGCCATGCGGAAGAAGGCAACCTTTTGTAAATGTCTCACCTTTACGGCTCTTCGGAGTGGCATTCTGCCTATTATTGAAGATTTGCGAGCCCCTCTTTAGCAACTGTCCAAGTAAGAGGACGTTCACCGCGATTACAGGTATGTACAACACATCCCCAAACTTGACTTGGGCACCATTGTAGCAGGTCACCATCATATTTTCCTTGTCTAAAACGGGAAGTAGTTGCTTGTTAGCCACTATAACCAAGCCTTTGGGATAGGAGTTGAGTTCATGAAGGCAAGCTTTGTCATGTGTGATGTACGAAGTGCATCCACTGTCCAGGTGCCACACGTAGGTGGAGCGGACCAAGTCATCACCCTGTTTGTCTACGAGTTAGAACACTGATTCTGTACAGGAAAACGGCTTCCCTTTACTTCCATCTTGCTTCATGGCCTTCTTGTTCTCGCCTTTATATGGCTGCTTCTCCTTACTGCCAGCTTCCTTCTTCTCCCCCTTTCCTCTTAAGGTGTTCACTTACTTTATAACATTGTTGTTGCCTTGTTTGCTTCTTGTTCCACATCCTTTTTCTGCACTCTCGCTTGATGTGCCCAATATTCTTGCAATAATGGTATTCAATTGAAGCACGTGACCCTGCATTGTGGCCGTACTCCTTGCACTTGTTGGTGTTTGGTGAGGACTATGAAGATTTATTAGATGGATGCAGGATTCTTGGTGGACTGGCTGTTTTGTGATGACTGAGGGCAGGATATGGCAACGCTCATACCCTGGTAAGTTGCATTTGATTGAATTCTCTTCTTCTCTCTTGTCAGCTTCCAGTCATGCTACTCAATTAGAAACATTTTGCAAACATACACTTCTGCGCGCTCAGCTTCATGCTTGAACTTGAGTACCATTCGGATGTTGTCCTAGTCTCCAATCAGTCCTTTGAGGAGAAAGGTCACAAATACGAGCTTTGCAACAGGAGCATCTGTCACCGCGAGTTGATCGTGAAGCGACTTGGCCTTGTTGATGTAGGACTTGATGCTTTCAAAGTTGTTGAGGTTGATGAGCGAAAGTTTCATCAGGAGGTGGGGTTTGAAAATTGAGTCACCGGACATGCAGGTCCTTAGTAGGTAACACCATGCTTGGTGAGCTGGCTCAACAGTCTCCTCGTACATCCGTATGGCCTGTTGGAGGCGAGGAGTCTGATGGTAGTCAAGGACCATGAAAGCAACTCGAGTGAAGTACGTGAATTCTTTCACCGTGTTAGAAAGCGACCCTCGTGTCAAAAACCTTTGGTGGCAGCTCCAATATGACCCAATGGGTCTTCCGTGAGTTCCCGGCTATGTTTGTGAGAGTTGGACAGAGTTGCAAGACAATCATTTTTACAAAGAGAACAGAAGAATGTTGTGTTAGTTTTTAGACACGAACGTGAAGACAAGTTAGAGGGCTAAACATAAAGCTTCCTAACGTACCGAACCACATGCGATTCAGTCAACTGTAGCTCCCGCTACGTCAGCCAAAATGCAGCACACCAATCCAACTGCTCATTTAGCTGTGTGCCTGGTGCCCGTCCGCCGAGGCACCCTCGCGCATCAAGGACCCATCAAAATTCCTTTTCACGTGCACAGATGTCCCTGCACGTAGTGGTGATTCTCTCTATGCTTTTGGGATACGTTTTGATGAATTAATTATCAAGTTTAATGATGGGGATTGACGCAGTTCGAAACCTGTGCGCAGACTTGCAGTCAGAATTTTCTACGAAGTCCCTTAATAGCAAACCGTATTACTGAGCTTCGGACTCCAAGCCAGGATTTTGGCTAAGTCCTCGAGTAACAACCTGCAGTACAGACTCTGGTGGATCTTATCCACCGGACAACTCGGTAGTCTTCCAGGAATAAATCAGCAGATGTACCTCTGTTACTCGCTCTAGTGGATTTTCCAACGACAGTCGAATCACGACTAACTCCAAGAGTCGCCACATAAACCCCAACTTCAATAGCTCATATCTTCCTCGTTACTCATCCAAATCCGGATATTCAAGTTGCAACGGATTCAGTAACTTGTCAGCTTTCAGGAACGTAAATCCAATGTGGATTTAAAGCATTCTGCAGGCAGCTACGGTATAATGCAAGGATTTCCCCCCCTCCAATGGCTTGTCCATGCCTCTCTGTGGCACACCCGGGCATGCTAAGGGACAAGATACAACATTTTCCCCCTTGCATCTTTCATGCCCGCTGCTCGTGCTTGCTCTAACTCATACCCTCCAGCCCTTCACTGCTGGTCATCCCAAGTCCGGCCACGCTCATGATGTGCCGATCCATGGGTTGCGCTTTGGTCAAGCAATCTGCAAGCATGTGGTGTGTGCTGAAGTGCTGCAACACTACCTGTCCCTTCTCCACCATGTCTCGTGCAAAATTGTAATGCACGTCAATGTGCTTGTCCTCTTGTGGTACGTCGGGTTGTTGGTCAGCGAGATAGCATTGGTATTTTCCTCCTAGACCACATTGGCTCTTGCTGCCGTATGCCCAGCTTCCCCAGCAACCGTCAAAGCCACACCGCCTCCTTGATCGCTTCACAAAATGCGATGTACTATGACTCTATTATGGAGGTGGCAACACATTCCGACTTTTTGCTACACCATGAGACCATTGTACGAGTGAGGAAGAACACATAACCAGATGTGGACTTCCGCTTGTCCACATCACTAGCGTAGTCGACTAGACACAAAGGGTCAAGCCTCCCTTTGCCCTCAAACCTCAAACACAAGTGCCGCATCGCCTACAGATAGCGGAGGATGCGGTTGACCACCTTCTAGTGTAGTGGCCCACCGTGTAGGCCAATTCTGGTTGAATAGCCCCCATGGCGTGCATGATGCTGTCCACCGTCCATTGGTAGGGCACCCGTGCCATATCCTCCCACTCTTCTTTTGTTTGCGACGCCATTGGTGCACTCAATTCACAGGTCATGGAGACCGGATTGCCAAATGGTTAACAGTCCTCCATGTTGTTTTGCCTTGGCACATCGGCCATGTATTTAACCTGCGCCAGCTCATGCGTGTGCATCCTCCGGTTCCGCGTGATGCTCATCCCAGGGTAGTACTTGAGCTCCTCCAACTCCGACATTTTAAATCTTCTGCTCAGCTGCCCTTTCAGCCACTATAGGCTTGGTAGATCCGTTGAGCCCAAAATCAGGTCATCCACGTAAAGTGCAACAATCTGATGCAATTGCTTGTCGTGCCGCACTTGGACGTTGTGATCCGACTCATAGCACTCGAAGCCGATTTGTGCCATGAAGTTGTCCATTAATTGGTACCAACATCAGGGAAATTGATTTAGCCTCTACAAGAACTTCTATAGCTTGCACACCTTGCCCTCTGGCGCCTTCACCCCCTTCGGGACCTCCATGTGGATCTTTTTGTCTATAATGCTGTTAAGGAAAGATCTCCCAGATGCTTATGAACTTAGCGATGGGAGCAAACATCTCATTGTGGTATTTTCTCTTATACTGCATGCATTCGTTTACCACTAGCTGCACCTTCCTTTGTAAAATTGGTCTTGAAGACTCACTTTGAGCCGATTGCCTTGGCATCTTTGGGACTATAAACTCATTGCTCTCCTTCGGGCAGTGCAAGCACCTCTTGCATGGTTGTCGGCTCTGTTGATGCATCCAGCATGCACTGCGTCATGCCAATCCATCGACTGGATCTTGCGTCAATGTGCTTCCCCCTTCTCCGCTGCTTCCCACTACGCTGTAGCAGTTTTGGTGGTGCCTCGTCACTCTGCTACAACCCTTTAAACTCTTCTCACTCTGGTGAATCATCGACCGGACAGCTCCCCAAGGATCTCTCCTGCTCTGGTGAATCATTGCCCGGATGGACAGTGCATCCAGTGGTTTTTCCACCTATGCCCGATGTGTACTATGCTGGGAGAGCGTGCCCTTTGGTACCCTTTGGCTGAGTCTTTTTGGTAGATTTCCTCATCAGCTTGATTTTCATCGGAGTCCTCCACGTTGGCTGCCATCAGTGCTGCTCCATCGTGTTCCGATGCTGCATCGTCAACTTTGTCTTCCAACGCTCCTTCTCATAGTCAAGGATCTGGAACCAATCCTTCGTCTTTGGAGAGTCCAACATGCCCACGTCGTTGCTGCTGATGTAACTTCGTTGCATGTCAAACTTGACTTCTCGGCTCCGGATTACCTCCTCTTTACACATCATACAACCGATACGCTTTATGCGTGCTCTCATAGCCAAAGAAGAGATACAACTTTGCCCGTGGCTCTAGCTTGCTTTCGCGCGACAACGCAGCCTGCACCATTGCATGCGCATTGCACTAAAAAACTTTCAGATACACAATACCTGGCTTGCGCCCGCTCCAAATCTCCTGCGGCGTCTTCGAGCTGCTCTTCCCCTTCAGCACCACTGTAGGGATGAGGTTAATGATGTAACTCACCGTACGCATAGCTTTCACCTTGAAGCTTCATGGTAATTTCCCATCCCCCAACATGGTCCGTACCATGTTGAGCAGCATCTGGTTTGCCCGCTTTGCTACGCCATTAGAATGTGGTGAATGCAAAGTTGTTTGCTCCCATTTTTTGCCCTACTATTTTAGCTATCCACTACAGCCCATGTACTCTCTGCCATTGTTGCTACGTAGCGCTCTGACCTTCTGGTGAGTCTGTCTCTGCACTGCGGCGACGTACTCCTTCAGCTGGTCGAGGATCTCGCCTTTCGGCTTCATGAAGTACACGTATAGTTTTTTGCTCTAGCCATCTATGAAGGAAACAAAGTAAGGCGTGCCAATCTTTGACGTCGTCTTGAATGGTCCACACACGTTTGTGTGCACGACCTTCAGCAGGTCTAATGGGCGATTCACATTCTCGTTGAACAATTTGCGCCGTGCCTTGTCCAAAATGCAAAGCTCACACTTTCCATACATTGGTGCATCTGTCGCCTGTTCCGCACCGTCAATGACATGGCCGCATGCAAGTTTGCACTGCGCCATCCCCTTCACAACTGCAAGTGAGGAATTCCCCAGTGTTGTTGCCAGACCTCCAAATCGGCTCCCCCTCCTTTGGCTAGGTTGACAGTATGCTCCTACGCATCTACAAAATCTGTCACCGGGGGATCACCTTGGTTTCCTTGATGTAGAGACCCCCCCCCCCCCCTGCATGCCTAGCCTCCAGAATGGTCTCTGTTGTAATTTTCCCCTTAGCATGCCCGGGTGCGGCGCTGGAAGGCGTCGTCAAGCTGCTGGAGGAGGGAAATTCTTGAATTTTACTGTAGATGCCTAGAGAGTGCTCCAAATTCAGATTGGATTGAAGTTCTTGAAATTTGACGAGTTAATGAATCGAGTGCAAATTAAACAAAAATAACCAGTAACCGGGAGATATGAGCTTCTGAATTTGGAGTGTGCACGGCGGCTCGGGGACTTAGTTGAGATACGACTACCGGTGGAAAACCTACCGAAGCGAGTAACAAAGGTACATCTGGTGATTTAGTCCCAGAAGACTGCCGAGTCATCCAATGGATAAGATCCACTGGAGTCAGTATTACAGGTTGTTACTGTGGGACTTGGCCAAAATCCTGGCTAAAAGTCCAAAACTCAGTTGTACTGTTTGTTACTGAGGGACTTTTTCCAAATTCTGAATTGAGGTTGAGGGAAAGGATTTTAACTTAGTCAATCCCCATCACCAAACTTGATGATTAACTCACCCAAATGCACCCCAAAGCACATGGGGCACAGCCACGTGTACGAGCACCTGCGCCTCCAGAAAGGCATCTTTTATGGGTCCTTGATGTACGAGGTCACCTTGGCGGACGGGAACCATGTGCGCCACTAACTGAGCGGCTGGATTGGTATGCCGCGCTTTGGCTGACGTAGCGAGAGCAACAGTTAACCGAATCACATGCGGTTTTATGCGCCGGAAAGCTTGAGAGTAGCCAAATAACTCGTCCGTTCATGTCCATGTTAAACAACAAGCATAGAGATTGTGTTATTTCCTAAGAAAAAGGAAGTATCTTGCAACTCTGTCCAACTTCCATAAACATAACATGAGGTAACCAGAAAGCTCACGCTTGCACTCAGAACTCGCACAAAACAAAGCCGTGAACTCAGATTAGGACTAGTCAGGTCATGTTGGGATTGCCACCACACAGTTTTCTAAGAAAGGGTTATGGGCCCACTGTCCTAACCGGTCTGCATATCGTTCACGACTTTCGCTGTCAATGAGATTGTTGTCGCGGACGACATCGCTGTCAAACTCTGAGGATCCAGAGTGAAATATTGCGCAAATGGCACAAACAAAGACGCAACTCATCCAGAAGTATGCGGGCAGCCCTAGCTTTGGGCTATGGAGGTGCCACTTTGAGCTTCACCTCATGCATAAGGGGCTGCTACAGGTCATGAAGGGAAGAGAAGTGCTCTTTGAGGTGACGGCTACAGACGAGGAGAAGTAGGAATTTGTAAAAAAGAACACAGAGGCGCTCATGCCCGTGGTGTCCGGGACACCCGAGTTGTAATGGGGCATTTCCAAGGCTGCAACTTAGCAGTCCAAGCTTGACAAAAATCTGCATTATCCATCAGTCCAAGTCACTTACGGATAGAATCTTTGCAATGAAGTGACTCTTTACTCTGAGAATCAAGGAGGAAGATGATGTCGTCACCTCCATGCAGTAGATCAAGTCGCTCATCTCCAAGTGCAACGGCATGGGATGGAATATTGAAACATAGTTGCAGGCCATCGCCATGAGGAGGGCCATCGCCCTCCTCATGGCCCTTCTTGACAGTTGGAGCCCTCTCATCACCGTCTTCAGGGGATGGAGAGGGGAAAAACTCACTGATGGCGCGATTGTAGAGTACATCCGCAATGAGGTACAATGACGGAGCTTCAGGGATTCCTCGTCTTCCTCATCGGCCCTCATCACCAAAACACGTGGTGGTGGAATTGGGGGCAAGGGAGGTGGCGGACATGGCGGTAGCAAGGAGGGTACCTAGAAGGGTACGTGCCACAATTGTAGCAAGGAGGGCCACTGGGCCCGTGAGTGCACTGAGGAGGCAAAGACCGGCGGAATGAAGCCAAAGGAAAGAAGGTACTTCTCAACGGCACTCAGAATCACTACCTCAAGAAGGCTAGCCGCCGATACCCTGACTCGGGATCGGAGGAGTACACCCAGGTCGAGAAGGTCAGGTTCATCAACTACAGCAAGTCCAAGAAGTCCATGGTGGTCACATACGACAAGGTTGAACCGGAGGCTGGCCAGGGAGATGTGGATGTGGAGGTGGTGGCTGGTGGGAAGCGGGTGTAGTGCGTCGTCAAGGACATGGAGCACGTACCTGGCTTGGCTGAAATTCTAAGAGTCAGCTGCTTGACGGACGGTATGAGGCGCTCTTCAGGAAAAAGGGGGCGTTCCTGCAAAAGGAAGGTGGTGGCAAGACTGTGCTCGAGGCTAAGCTCGAGGGAGGCCTCTACATTGTGGAGACCAAGGTGATCCTCGCTACGACAGATTAAGTAGACTCACACGAACGCACTGTCAACCTGGCCAAAGGAGGGGGAGCTGATGTAGAGCTTTGGCTCTGATGACTCAGGCATTTCTCACCTGCAATCATGGAGGAGATGGTGAAGCACGAACTGGTATACGTCCTCGTCATCGATAGTACGGAAGAGGCGACAGATGCAGAAATGTTCAGAAGTGCAAACATTGAATTTTTGGCAAGGCACAGTGCAAACTGTTCAATGAGAACACGCCTCGGACCTGCTGGAGGCCATGCACAGTGACGTGTGTGGATCATTCAAAACGGTGTAAAAAATTGGTACATGTTACTTTGTCACCTTCATGTATGACTACAAAAGAAAAATCTACGTTTTCTTTATAAAGCAGAAAGGTGAGGTCATGGACCGGATCAAGGAGTATGTCACTACAGTGGAAAGGCAGACTGGCTGGAAGGTCTGAGTGCTACCTTGTGACAACGGCGGAGAATAGATGGGATGTAGTGGGTGGCTGAAGCAACATGCCATAAAATGGGAATAAACAATGGCGTATTTACCTTAGTCTAATGGTGTGGCAGAGCGGGTGAACCCAACGTTGTTGAACATGGTATGGACCATGTTGGTGGATGCAGAATTGTTGCAAAGCTTCTGGAAGGAAGCTGTACGTACGGCGAGCTTTACCACTAAGCTCACCCCAACAGTGGTGCTGAAGTGGAAAAGCATCTAGAAGATGATGCACGAGGTTTGGAGCGGACACAAGCCAAGTGTGGAGCAATTGAAAGTGTTTGGATGCAAGGCGCTCACGATGGTGCAGGCTGCGCAGCGGCACGACAGCAATCTAGAGCCATGTGCAAATTTGTGTCTCTTCCTTGGCTATGAGAGTACACATAAGGTGCATGTACACTGATAAGTAGAGGAGGAGAGGTACAGCAAGAGGAAGGCAAGAGCCAATGCGCTGCAAGAAACCTGCTGCCGGCATGGGTGTAGGCCGTTGCGAGAGTGGAAGCTAGCACGTGTAGATCCTTGTGCTGGCCACAGATACTGATGATTGATGAACATGAGGGAGGAAGATGGATGATGAAGTCTTGGCGCAGGGGCAAACCGTGTACACGACTGAGAAAGACGGCGTGGACGTAGGTCGGTGCGAGACAAGCAGTTCAACCGGGTGGATCCGATTATTGAGAGAAGATTATGATTGCGAATTCATGATGAACTGGGCGCAGGGGTGAAACCACATTCACTGAAGAGTGATGATTGACAATGAAGATGAAAATGATGAAGCAGATGAAGCTGATGAGGCTGATGAAGAGATAGATGGTACAAGATGAAGAAGAGCTGCTGCTGATGAGGAAGGAGGATAGCAGATGAGGAGATGGAGGAGTAAATGAACAGGCTGATGAGAACGGGGGAGACTGATGATAAGGAGGATTTGATGCTACTGAGAAGGAAGAAGGAATCTGTGGAGAAAGAGGTGGGTGGAGCGGGTATGGCTGAGGAGAGAGGCAAGAGTAGGGTGAAAAGTAGGGAGTTCCTCCGATGTCAGGAGAGTGACGAATTGTGCCACCAGTTACCTCGAGATCAGCGAGCAGGAAGAATGGTGGTATCCAATGTCCCGATACCAAACGGCGCTCTGTTTTCATTGAAGATGAGGAGATTTGGTACGAGAAGGCGGCTCAGAGGAATGATGCAAAGTATAGGAGGAAGAGGCGGTGAGGATGATGAGGATGCAGATGAAGCAGGTTATGACGGATGCAGTAGCTGGAGAAGGGAAGGATGTACAAGGCGTTGCGAGAGGCAGAGGCGGCGACAAAGAGGTGACCGTGCCATGCGGTCACGAGATTCATCCGAAGCAACAGAGGAGGAGCAAGAGTGCAGAGAAGAGATTAACAGGTGCAAGGAGCAGAAGATGACAGGAGTCTTTGACGAAGATGTTGGTAGAGGGTAGCTCGAGAGCTGATTTCAACCGTTGGCGGTGGAGGAGTGCCAGACGTTTCCATGGGCGTGTGATTAGACGTAGGGCTCATTCACAACCATAGTAACTGCCAAGACTTGAGGAGCGGACGAGACAATGCTGCTGACGTCAGCTGCGGCTGAAGCGGAGGAGGCTTAGATGGCGGTCACGACAGCAGAAGATGGCGCAGAGAGTGTTGATAGTGCAGAGCAGCAATGAGGGAAGTGAGTTGATGACTTGGTCAGTGGACACCAGGTAATATTTGCCTGGCGCTATGATACCATGTCAGAAGAATAGAGGACGCAGAGCAAGTGATGGCAGAATTAGGTAGAAGCAATGAGTTGTAGGGAAGTGTGGGAGAGTTGTGACGGGAGAAGAGAAATGTACACAGAGTGATAGGCAAAAATGCGGCAGATCAGAGGAGCGAGAGTGACAGAACGAAGCATGGTGCAAGGAGATTGGATGGCTTGGGAGGATGATTGAGGGGCGAAAAGAGCAGAGACACGGCAGTGAAGTCGCAGAACCGAAGGCGAATAGGATGAATAAAACTATTCTGGGTCAAATTCAAAGGGAATGAACTTCTTCCATATGTGCAACAAAGCAGGACAACAAACAAGTAAAAAAACACCGTGAACATCCTCCGTCGTGAACATCCTCTGTGACCACTTGTCATGTCAACGGTATTAGGTCATTTTTTAGTTGCACTCCGCCCAAGAAATCTCTCCGGCGATGGTAATAATGGTGAATTCTGAAGTTTTTCGAATGCTTGTTTTGGTAACTCAATTATGGTTGGTCCTGTACATCCAGATGGAAAATTAAGATGTTGAACAAAATGCAAAACCATTTAGCAAGAATTTCATTCACAAAAAAAGTTATTGGTTGTGCTATGATTACTTTCGGAGATCGCAATAATCCGAATGGAATAAATTTCTCTGTAGTGATATTGTACGTAGGTGGACCCGTACCTCTTTCGTTCAAGTCACCCTCACATGGAGTAATCCTTGTCTCTCGAATAAATTCTTGCTAACCATGCACAAATCCTGGCTGTAGGGAGCATACAGCAGAAAGTAGGGAAAATCTTGCCATACTATTGACATGTCATTCCATGACGACATCGATGCTGGGACGCTCCTCAATACGTCATCTACGGTGCATGCTGTGTGCAAAAACGGCGGGCAGACTTACAAGTTGCCTCTACTCGCACTGGACCATTTTCGTGTTGCCCCAATTCTGAGGATTATCTGTACATTGTCCCCATTTTCAGACCATATTTCCAGGCCGCCCCTACTTTTTGTGCTCAGGGGAATAATCACCAGAACGTCCACTACGGATGGAATACTATCGAAGTCTTGCTCTCACTTCAATAGTAAGGGTTGAGCAATGATAATAATTTGTATCACACATTGCTGAAAATCACTTCCAATAGAACAATACCTTACACCACTTTGGACGCCGTGTCCACCTTGCCCGCCTTCCAGAGCTGGCCACAAGACTAGCACTTTTGTCTCCAACAACAAATATGTTACTTGTACAATATAATTATTCGCTCTAAGGGTTCCTCTTGCAGGTGCCAAAAAGTCGACCATATTGGAATATGGATATTCCTTCCCCTCTTGCGGCGAGGACAGAAAAAGTGACGCCAACTGCTCAGCATGCCCGTCCATCGCACAGTTTTTAGTATTTCCTCCAAACAAGACCCTACACGTCACAGGTGATTGACCGCCTATGGACGCCCTTGGTTGTGCGCGCTTCTTTGCTGTCGCGTGATTATGGCATGGGACTGCTCTTTTTACTTGTCTCCCAAGTGTTGACGATGCGTACACATGTTTTCATGCATACACTTGAACCCACCACCGATCGTAGCCTATCAAACAGTACAAACAACTAAAGCACCAGTTAGACGAGACCCCATCGTTTTTGTTACGGATCCGCGTAGCTTTTTGTTAAGTTTGCCTCACTGAGAAATAATAACCAAACCAGGCCTTTTTTACTCAACATTGGTGAACGAGTTCCGGTGGATTAAGTCGAAGCCGTCAACAACTGCAAAGAAGAAACATTCTACACACACCGACATGTATGTCAACAAGATATTCCCCGCAGCCAAAGATTAACCGCAGGACAGATGGGGCTTCCACGGAATGGGGGAAATGGTCCGCGGAAGCCAAATGGAGACACGGGGCCGAGGAGGAAGGCAGAGAACGCTGGCTCCCGCATTTTTGTGGTTGAGCGGAGATCGAAGGACGCCAGGGAAGAAGGGACGTGCAAGGTAGCGGCAAACCGGGGTCGACATCCCACGCAGACCTACACAGAGATAGTAAAAGGGAACAGGGAGGCAGCGGCGTCACGGAGCACTGGGGCTCCTGCGGTGAAAGTGGAAGACAGAAGACTCTCCTGCGTGTGGTGGGAAGCAATGGACGCAATCATTCCGCAGGAATGCATCGGCATCGTGGATCCACAGGGACAAAAGGATGCACAGAACTATCCCGCACGGGAAAAGGCCAAGCACCGCCACCATGAGATGGCGGAACATGGCGGATTGCGGAAGTGTCAAAGAAGATGATGAGGTCATAGGGGTTGAAAGTTAGCGAATATGGAAGAGGAGCGTTCCGGGTTAGGGGATCATAGGAACTGCCGATGTACCATACGTGTGTGTGAGGGACAAGACCCGTGGCGCTAGGACCATGTGGAGTCCTATGTAGTATTTCAATGTGCCGTAAACAATAGTTCAGCAGTTCATGTATCTCCTGGCATGAATATTTGCAAACAAGGATTCCAACTCTCAGACTTTCATCTGTCTCTCCATTCCCTTCTCCACAATTCCTGCTCCACAAGTTACTTGAGTGATCCGCGAGACTTCACCTGTGCCTGTGTGCTGGCTTGTGCTGGCCGAGGAGGAACCCGAGGGGTTCTACGGAGTGGTCCTAGAGCCAGGAAGGGCTCAGTGGAGCTCTATCCTGTGGTAGACCAGTGGCTGACACGAGAGTAAGGTAGAAGAGGCGTGGTTTCACTGGGTGACTGGGTGTGAGTGTCGACTTGTGCCAACTTCCCCTTCGTCATTCATGTGTGGGCTTCCGCTTTCATAATTGTTGATGTGAATGAGCTCCGCGTGAGTAGTTGGTGATAGGCTTGGAACAACACAACTGTAGCCGGGCCGAATGAGGTAGGAGGAGCAAGACGTCACTGATGAAATGAGCATCGGTGCAGCTTTCCATAGTTCCCGAGTGCCTGCTTCCGCCTGAAGTGTTGTGTAAGCAAATACTTTCTGAGAAAGTAGTAAGTAATAGTCTGTAAGGAATGTCCGCGGATAGCCCTAGTCACATACATTATAAGGTAGAACCGGGAATCCGTGGGTCGGAAAAACATGTTCAGCCACACCCGCAGGTAGCAGAGGCCGCAAGAGGATCTGAGATAGGTTGTGGGTGGAAGTAGGAAGGTCCGCTCCGCGGGGTGAGCTCTCATAGAGCTCGTGTGGGGCAAAGTGGGATCCGCAGCGTCAGGGGCACTGTAGGTGTTTGGTGCTCCGTGGAGGAGTGGAATTGGCAAAGCAATAGCGGAAGAAAACAAGAAGTGGAAGATTTTGGGATAATACTGTTAATGTTGTGATGAGCATGGACGGTTCCATGCTCTTTGTTTAGTGAAACTGCATATGCGGCCTTTTGATTCAGTCATGTATGTCGACATCTAGTTACATTCACCATGACGTTAGGTGCATCACCCAGTCCTCAGAACATCCAGCAGTGCAATACTGGCTACCGTGGGGGACAAGCACAGATGAGGGTCTAGCACGTGGAATCACGAGAAGAGGAGAGGTCACATGCACAATCGGAGCCAGGTGATAGTGAGCAGTGACGTAATCGCACGGAGAATTGACTTGAGGAGCAAATCTGGCGAAGGCACGGGAGTCCCACACCCGTGATGGGGGATCTCTTTGAGTTAGAGAGCGTGAGGAATGGGTGCAGTGGGGCTTCCAACGGGTCCTGCTCCATGCACCAGCCATTGGGGGGAGCCCACCAGGAGCGCTTGTGGGAAGTGAGCGAGATGGTCGAGTTCCCAGAAGAACCAGCACACCCGACAGTAGGTCTGGTGTACCGCCGCGGAACCTTGCCGCGATGCACGGTGGCACAATTGGAGCCAGGTGACAGTGAGAAGCGATGCGATCGCACGGAGAACTGGCTCGAGGAGCAGTTATGGCGAACGCACGGGAGTCCCGCACCCGTGATGGGGGAGCTCATCGAGTTAGAGAGCGTGAGGAATGGGTGCAGTGGGGCTTCCCACGGGTCCCTCTCCGTGCAGCAGCCGTTGGGGGGAACCCACCAGGAGCGCTTCTGGGAAGTGAGCGAGATGGTCGAGTTCCCAGAAGAACCAGCACACTCGACAGTAGGTCTGGTGTACCGCCGTGGAACCTTGCCGCGACGTACGGTAGAACAAGGCACAGAGGGACATTCGGAGGACCTGGAAGTCCTCTTCAGGTCTCCCAGACAGCAGGAGGAAGGGGTAATGCTACCTGGTGGAGATCCATCTCTACAGATTTGCACCAGGTCTCCCGTGCACCGTTAGGCAGTAGAGAGCCAACAAGGCAGACCCTTGGGTTCATGGACGTCTCCACTCCCCATACAACAACAATCTTCCAAGATGCCGGGAGGGGCAATGTCGTCCGATATACATCAACGCCCACAGGTCCTCTACCAGACGCAGACGTAGGTCCTGATGACACAGCCAGGAGGAGGAGCAACTTCCACGACACCCAGCCCTCCTACACAGACCTTGGGTATGCCTCAGAAAGAAGGGGACCAAGACACTACTACTAAAACACATCTGATATAGCAGCATATGAAGCAGAGCAGACATCTGGCTCCTCCCGTCTCCCCTTCATCAGCCCACAACCTGCAGCTACCGCAGATGGGAGTGGGTCAGAGCAGCGGTCATCAGGTCCAGCCGGGCACCTCTGTGCCAATGTATCAGGTGCGATAGCTAGTGGACGTGGTGTCTCCCCAACCCTCCGCGCCTCCCTTGTCCACCGTAACGCACTCCCCTTTGGAGATGCCACAGTTCGGCACAGCCTCATCAATAGACTTTACCATCACCCCAGTCCAGGGCCCACACAACTTGGGCGGTGCACCTCCCCCGAATTCTCTTTCCAACACAATCTCACCCCAACGCAAGAATCTTACCAGCCCGGAGCGGCCCCCCCAGGCTTTACCGCCCCAACGGCTTCTGCATCACCTTCTCTAGGCCACCACCCACAGATGGCCTCTGCACAGATTGGGATGACAAGCAGAGTAGCGCTGCAAGCAGGCACATCTCTCACGAACTCCCACGCAAGACATCAGCTGAATCTCCTCCATCAGCACTATCCAGACATACTCCACCCCGCGGTGACCCTACAGACCTATCAACCACCTCTGTATCCCTATGGAATGCAAAAGCAGCAGCAATAGCAGCAACCCCCTTCAGTCCACCCCTCACCCGATCATCCGCAAGCGACTCCAGTTTCTATGATACACCCAACCAGGACCTTTTTCCACCAATAACAGCAGGCGGGCCTCGTTCTTGGGACCGCTGCACCACTCCATCCGCGGCAAGTCAATTTGGCCACTTCGACGACTCAGGCCCCTTCGAATCTGAGTAGACCCGCGTCCGCCGTCCCATATCCGATGGGTCAGAACTGGCCCTCACCTTGCCAGAATTACCAGGCAGCCCCATCACAGACCCACGTATTTCAAAGCGCGGATGGACAACACTACCCAACCCCCCAGCATCAGGTTCTGATGACTCTGACACCTCACTCGAGCAGGAACCCTCTACACCCTAGTCTAGGATTGCAGTCCGCGCCAGGATCAGTGCCTCTGCAAGGCCCTCCGCAGAGTCCACTGCAAGCAACTCCTTCTAGGGTGCAATCTCAATAGACCTAGACCCCCTCCTATCACTCAGCACAACAGACTCATCCCAGCCAGTATTTGAGCGCGGACACGTAGTTGGGTTCCGCGCCCGGTATGCAGAGTCTATCTCACCACACGATCTAGACCTCCGCGGAAACACCGTCCATGGGGTATCAGGCCTACCAGGCGCAATCCGGCCACTCGCACGGTCTCGGTCCGCCAGCAGCCGCCGTGTCTGTTACCTATGCAGCTCCGCCGGTCATCTCCACCGTCAATGTCCTTCTTGCTTCACGCGCCCCACTCAGACCCAGAATATCACTAGAGCTACCAACCATAGCATGGTTCCCCTCCCCCAGTTCATCCGGACTGATTCAGCTCACCTACCGCGAATGGATGCCTTCAAAGGCACCCCAGGAGAGGATCCATGGCAGTGGCTCCACCATATTGCTCTGTAGGCAGCCATTGGCCTCATACCAGTTGACCATTTGCAGGCTACGGCCGAACTACACCTACAGGGTACCGCGGCGGATTGGTACAATGTGCGGAAACCCTTCGCTACACATGAGGACTTTGGCAATGCTCTCATAGCACGGTTCCAACCTCTCACAAAGGAGGAAGAACTCTCCGAGATCAAAAAAGATGTCATCAAGCCAGGGAATGACATTCAGCTAAGCGTGAAGACAAGACCGGTCTCGCGATTCCAAGGACAGAATTGGTCTTGCGAGTCCAACACCACTCCTAGTCTTGGCATCACGATTCTTGTCTCAGAATCGCAAGTCTAGAGGATCGTAATTCCACTGCGGCAGACTCGTGAGTCTTACCATGGTGTTCTGTTTCCACACCTCCGACCACCACCACCACCACCACTACCTCCAACAAAAACTCCACCACCACCATCACCACCACCATTGCCACCAATTACTGCACCACCACCACCTTCATCGCCACCACCTCCACCAGTAGCAGCACCTCCATTGCCAGAAACACCACCAGTGGCACCATCATCACCTCTACTCGCACACGAGGGTACCAACAATCAGAAAGACCACAACCACAACCTGCAGTACAACCATGGTGTTCTCTTTAGTGTCACGTTATGACACAGTCACAATGGCTGTGGATTTCAGACTAAATTCTAACTATGCGTAACAATTTCCCATCAAATGTTGCTTGTTCATCTTTTTTCCTGTCCCTGACATCATAGCCATCAGTCTATAACAGAACAGAACAGTTCATAACAGTTCTGAACTTCATTGCAACTTACTCCGGACAGAATTTTGGACATGTGGAAACCATAGAAGAAACCTTCATTTCAACTAAGGCATGAAAGCATGAAAGGATGGAAGCATGAAAGGAAGGAAGAATGAAACACTTGATGAAGGACAAGTAATTGAAATCTGAAACTAGCTCAACTCTAGAACATCATCATCCTCATCACCATCACCTCCACCACCCATGTATCCACCATCGTCCTCATCGTTCTCATCATCATCGTTCTCATCGTCCTAAGACTCCTCTGAACTACTGCCGTCATCACTCTCTTGATCTTTCTGCTGCACCTCATCAGTATCGCATGCGACATCCTGGTCCTCTGTGGCACCCTCCTTTCCGTTCTGAGCTACTTTCACAGCCTTCCTTGTTGCTCTCCTTCCTGCCTTCTCTTTCTCCTCAATCTCAAGCAGCTCCTCCGCTACAGTGCCATTGGGTGCCAGCAGGAAATCCCTAAGTGTAGGGTCGTTGATGCAATTTTTCAGGCACAGCAGGTCCTGAACTCTCAGCTGCGACAGTGAATGGCGGAAATACGTCACCACCCTTCTGTCGAGTGAGAACATGTCAGACGGAGTGCTTGTTGCTGGCACCGCCAGCACGTCCTACACAACCAGGGCAAAAGTGGGGTATTGCATGTGTTTTTCCTTGTGCCACTTCAACACGTTGCAATGCCTGCCACCTCTTGCTTCCTTCTTGTAGAGCTCGACCTCCACTTTGATAGTGTCTGGCACAACCACCTGCTCTGTTGTCTCGGGTTCCTCCTACAGCTCGTCCATGGGGTCCGCCAAAGCAGCCTCCAGCATGCTCTGCCGCCTAGCCTTGCCGCGCCCCTTCTTTGTCGCTGCTGCCGGACCACTCAGCTGTTGGCTGCCGCCAGGTGCGGCTGCTGCTGCTGCACATTGGAAGACATTTCTATGTTGTCGTCGTTGTCAGGCTCTGCTGCTGCTGCTGCAAACTCAGCAGCAGCAGCAGCCTCTGCAGCTGCTGCAGCTGCCCTCCGCTCTTTTTGTACTTTGGCAAAGTAGGGCTTGTAGAACTCCAGCACCTTCACCTCAAGCTCCACTGTGGACTTGATGCCGAGGAGCTGCATCCACAACATACAAACCGAGGAGCATACGTTTATCAAAACATGAATCATACATTCAACATACAACATGAATCAGACATACATAGAGCATACAACATGACTCATCACCACCACCACCACCACCACCAAGTGTAACTTGTGCACGAGCTCAAAGAAACGGAACCGGAACCGTTGATCAACCACAGTTGCCATAACGTGGCGGATGTTGCACCTCTTCACGTACTTCTTGAGCTGCAATCACAATGAAACAACATAAGCAAGCGATAAACATGTAAAAAAAATGTACATGTCCCAAAATATTCTTTGACAATCCCCAGCCACAACCACCACCACCACCACCACAACCACCACCACCACAATCACAACCACCACCACCACCACAATCACAACCACCACCACCACCGCCACTACCACCACCATCTCACCTTGTCCATGGCACTAGAGAGTCCTGGCTGTAGCGTGACAAGAATCTTCTCCGTGCTGTCCAGAGAAGTCTTCTTCTGCTTCTTCTCTCTTGCCTTTGTGGCCTTCACGCGCCAGATGTGAAGTTTCTGCAGGATTGTGCTAAAGAAAGGAACCACAAGGGACAAAGTTGGGTACTCTTGCCCACTATCATCCTCGGTGAAGCCCTTGAAAGGCTTCAAGATTATAATCACCATGCCGAGGAGCTCCCAACCCTGCCCACTAGGAATAAGGGCAGGATCCTGTGTCTGGAGCCACTCATCAAGTACCTTCTTGATCCTCACCACCCTCTCACACATGTCTAGGGTGTTTTCCATCTTTTGGGGGTATCAAGGTGGAGGGAAAGGTAGTTCACACCACGGGCATGACAAGTGTTCATGAGCGACTGCTCACGCTTGGCAGACCGGCTGACATGGTTCACGATGTCTCGTGCCACCCGATGGTGTTCCTCCACCTGCTCCACTACAATCAAGTCTTTCGCAGCCAAGTTCAAAATGTGGCCCATGCAACGGATGTGGCCATACTTGTCGAATTTGTTGTTCTGCAACACCAAGACGTTATCCACCATGGATTCGTTCACACTGTCTTCCATCGTCACATAGTAAATCTTGTCGCAAAGCCCCCACTCCTTCACAAAAGCTAAAAACAGGTCGAAGACAGTGGCAGCAGTTGCATTATCATTGCAGGAAGGGAAGGCCAAGGCCACGCTCTACATCTGCCAGTCGGCAATCCAGTGCACGGTCACACCCAAGTACTTGTGATTGGCGTCGGACTGCCAACCATCCATTGTGAATGAATCACCTGACACAACCTCCAGAAACATATTCCTCAGTCTCTTGCGGAAAGCTACAGCTCCGTTATTCAGCAGCCACATCAAGGTTATCCTACCTGGCAGGATAGCAAACAGGTTACAGTGCAAGAATGTTTGCCGTCGCCAGTATGATTCTATGCTCAGAAAGCTTTGATTCTTGTCCACAACGTGCATCTAGATACAACAGTAGAAGTACTTCTTGTTGAAAACAAGCCCCACACCCATGGAACCACATGCAACATGCGTGTTCGTACCGTCCACCTCAGTTGCCGTCTCTGCTACCGCCTGTGTTGCATACAAGAGGCTCTGCTGAACCTCCAACGCCTTCAACTCCTTATGTTTCTCCTTGTGATCAAGCCGGAGGTACTTCTACATGCCTGATGTATTGGCTTGAGTGAGCATGAAGGTCCCCTTCAGTCCCGTGTGCTTCGGACACAAGTTGCACGCAGCCCTTGGCTCTCCATTGACACCACGTATGTGAACATGGTCCACACAACTAACGGCTTTGAATTGCGTTTGTCTACCCGGCCGCGGACGTTCAGCGTTGCTTGGATGAGCGTTCCACCGGGTTTAGAGCCCAATACACTGGGTGTTTTCTTCTGTTGGCTCTGCTGCAACAACTGCTACTGTTGCTGCTGCTGCTCAGGCGACTCTTGTTGCAAGTCTTGAGTGGCCATTGTCACTGCTAGAGCCCAGCCTGGCAGCCGGGTCGAAGGCACTGTGCCTTAGAAAAAATGGAGCCAAATCGATCCACGGTGCTTTGTGTACCATGCATCGAAAGCACTCCTCGTGTCCACGGTGAAACCCTACGATGAAATCCTAGGGTAAAACCGCGGGTAGAAGCCTGTCGATCGGGCAGCAAAAGGACAATTTTAGGTATAGCTGCCCTGACCAATGCGGTAGACGGGCAGCAATGAACGGGTAAAAAAAGGGGGGAAGGGGGACTCAGAATGGGGGGGGAATGGGGGTAAGGAGGCCTCGGAGTGTAGTGGACCAGCCTGACCCCGGTCGATGTTGAACCAGACTCCCGGCCATCCCCTCCTCCCCGGCTGCCGCTCATGGGTCTTCCGATTCTAGCCAAAGGACTCGGCATCACGAGACGATTCCATGCAGTAGCATCGGCATCGCGACACCGGACTCGGTCTCGGACTCGCAAGACTCGGACTCGAGACTCAGTTTTTGGTGTATAGGCTTACATCCAGCGCTACATGGATAAATTCCTGCTTTGGTCCACCATTACCAAGATCCCAGAAGGAGAGGGGTTGCGCCTATGGGTCCTCTTGAAAAACCTGATCCGTGCACTACCTGATGAGATCAACACACATATGAATGTGCAGAAGTATCGTAGTCTGCAATAGGCTGCAGCTGATGCTACGGAAAGGTATGAATAGCTCCACACCACTAAGTAACAGACAGCACCAACAACAGCGGTAGTGGCCGGAGGAGGAGGGGCACGTAGCAACCCACCGCCAGCAAAAGCCTGTTACACCTGTGGCAGCTTCGAACATCTGAATTCCCATTTCCCACGACGTCGCAGGGATCAAGCTCCTCCGGCGCAACACCCGAGGGCAGAACAGTGGCGGCAGTATGATGCAGAAAGGAACTGCCAATGGAATGATCATCTGCGACCAAACCAGCATCCACTAGGAGCTCCGATCCTGTAGGTGGCTGCCATGGCAGCGGCACCGAATCCGTAAAGACCTCTTCTGCCGAATCCAGTCTCCAACCCAGCCGCACCAGGTGCCAATGCAGCAGGTGCGCAAACTGTACGGTTCGGTATGGTCATGGAAGGTGACGAAACAATGGAACAAGCACCAACGGAGCAGGAACAACAACAAATCGACAATGCACGTGCAAATGGATTGGTAGGATGGACATTGCGTGAAGCGTTGGATGTCCCACGGGGGCTCTGCGGACATGAAGAGCAGCAAGATGCCATACTCCAGGAGGCAATTGCCACACGATCAGTGTGACCACACACCGACCGTGAAGCAGCAGTTACAGGTTCCACAACGGGACGAGCGGAGCAAATAACTATCCCTGCGACCACGACAACAGCAGAAGAAGTTCCGGAGACAGCACCTACATCATCCGCAACTCTCCATACTTTCCCTCATGTCCTCGGCAATCTGGTTGAAGCTCTTCTCCAGCAGCCTGTGGCTACCGTGTCCTTTCTTAGATATCTCCAAATTCACCCTGAGATTTCACCCGGTTTTTGACGACTGCTTCCGCAAGGCTGACCAACATCTCGCTCTTGTAGGGATTCAGCCCCGCTGTGAACAACTAACACCTGCAGGCTTCGGGAACACTCGGAAGATTGAAATTGACCCCACGGTCCGCATCTCCCTCAATGAGATTGACTGGAGATGGGCTCCCCAGGCATTGGAGCCACCGCGGCAGGATGAGACCTACTATGAGGTGGTGTGCTACAATGTCTGGATGCTGGGCAAGAAATTCTTTACAATCATCGGCACAGGTGCAAGGCACACTACCATTGCCCTCCGCGTCCTAGCTGCAGTCGGCTGGGCAGACCACTTGCTTCCTACCCGCAGCATCTTCAACAACGCATCGGGTGGCTTCAACGCAGGGGAAGGAGAGGTCTGTAATCTCCCAATACAAATTGGAATGCTCCATGAACGCTGCAGGTTGCCCGTGCGTGAACATATGATATGCTCATCAGCACAGACTACCTTGTACCCCGCAATGCCAGCCTCATCTTCAGCCTGGGTGTTATGAAACTGAGGTCAACGAAGGGTGACAAGGAGTATGTCCTCATCACACTGGCTCCGTGGATTGCACTTCCTATTACCCACAGGGCCACCATCACTCTGCAAGTGGCGCAGTAGGAGGATGATCAAGCACGCCATTCTATGTTCTCATCATTGTCATACCAAGAGCCTGAATCTTTTGTGGGTAGGGTGCAGTTGCCATACCCTTTTGCGCGGCGTGCAAGGGAACTTCTGCGATCAGGGGACGGCGTTCCCGATGAGGCGCTGGAAGCATTCACAGAATGGAATAAATATGTGGTGGAAGCTAAAGCTGATCTACCCTGTGCAGAGTTTGGCACACGCGCAACCCTCCTTGGTTACTAGCAGCAGGGGCAGTCCAGCATGGGCAGCGGCTACAAAGAGGACGAGGAACTATTTCCCCCAGAGTCGCCTGTGGAACCAGCTCCACCGCCTCCCTTTGACCACATGCTCTATGATCGGCTTACTCCGGAACAACTCCAACAGGTGCGGCAGCTGCTCCAGCAGCACTCAAATTTTTTCGCGGGAGCCACGTCGGAAATTGGCACGGTCAACGTGTACCACATAATCAACACCAACGATGCACAGCCCATGAAGCAAAAGGTCTGTCGCATCCTCCCTGACCAGCAACCGATTGTTCTGGACGGTCTCAAAGAACTCAAAGAACGGGGAGTAATCATCCCCATCAGAATCCCCTGGAGAGCCAACCTCGTCATTGTGGGAAAGCCAGACGGCAGTAAGCGCTTCTGTGTGGACTTCCGCGATCTCAACCGCATCACTAAAGAGGATGCATATCCGATGCCACTCATTGTGGAAATTCAGGAACGACACAAAGATCGCAGTTGGTTTGCAAAGCTGGATGTCAAATTTGCATTCCACGGCATCTCAATGCATCCTGACTCCATCCCCAAGACCGCTTTTGTCAACCCTGAGGGTCTTTTGCCTTCACACGCATGTCCTTCAACCTCCTCAATGCCAGTACAACATTCACTGCGTTATGGATGCCACCCTCCCCCACCTTCCCAACATCAGCTGCTACATCGATGACGTTCTGGTCGTTACCCACACTTTTGAGGAGCTCCTCACCTCCCTCGATGAGGTGTTTCTCGCCCTCCGTCACACCAATCTCAAGCTTGACTGCAAAGTGCATCATCGGTGTAGAGCAGATGGGATTCCTTGGGTCTGTCATGAGTGCGAAAGGCATCATAACGGGCCCCACAAAAATAGCTGCAGTCAAGGAATGGAGGCAGCCCAATTCCGCCGGTCAGGTCAAGATGTTCTTGGGCTTTGTTTCTTTCTACTGGCATTTTTTCCGTGACCATGCCAAGATTGTCCGCCCACTCCAAAAGTTCACGCAACAGGACGGGAACTTCACATGGACAGCCGCGTGTCAGGTTGCATGGGAGGAGGTCAAGCTCCGCCTAATCACAGTGCCTCTCCTAGAACTCCCTGACTTCAACCTCCCCTTCATCATCACCATGGATTGGTCCCGAGAGGGGTTAGGTGCTATCTTATTCCAAGAGGCTGAGCAAAACATACAGAGGGTCATCGCGTACACTAGCAGAGATCTCAACGAGGCAGAGAGCAAGTACCCACCAGTTAATGGAGAGTGCCTGGCTGTCCTCTGGGTGTTGGGCCACTTCCATGGCTACATAAAAAACGGCAAGCCTTTCACCATTCACACGGACCATCAAGTGTTGCAGTGGCTTCTCACCACCCAGAACCATGAGGGGATCCTGGCCAAGTGGGCATTTCTTCTACAAGGCTACAGTCTCTGCATCGAATACCACCCTTCGCAAGCTAACCGCCATGCAGATGCTCTAAGCAGGCTTCTGCACGCAGGATGGCCTGCGGCCACAACCACACCTGGTAATGAGGTTTCCCCAATTCCTACGGCCCTAACAGAAGAGATGGAGTGTGCCTGGGAGGGGGTTGCTCGTGAATTCACATCTGGCAAGGAGCAGCTGGCCGCACAAATTCTCCATATCCCATTGGATGACCATGCTCCGGCTGCTCCGTCTGTCGTAAACGTAGACACCCGCTGATTAACTATGAGACCAACCATCTCCACAACTGCGGAACTCATCGGCACCTGTCACATCCGGCGTCGTTCTCGTTATGGTTTTGAATCATTTATGGTGCAGGAAGTGTGGGAGCGTCTACAGTGTGACTCTAAAGCTGCCGCTCGATAGGAGGCCACAGCACCAACCTGCAACCGTCCTCAACACCCTCCCTTGGCTCGCCCTTCTCTTCCTCCCACAGCAGCGTCCTCTGCTTACCCTTGCATTTCCACTCTCTTCAAGGACCCTCTCCTCCCGGTTCCCCTGATTGACTATCTTGTCCTCCACCCCCGTGCCGCAGAAACCATCGTCATAATCTTCACAGCCGCCAACAGTGACCTGGCACATGTGGGCCTTCGCCTCACATGCAACCAATCAGCCTTGGCAGGTACTCGTCACCTTCATCTCCTCTTCAAACAACCTGCACGCGGCTGCCGCCACAGCCCTTCGTCACTCTGGTTTCCGCTATGAACCTCAGCCATTGCGGACACCGTCCACACCATTGCGGGCACTTTCAGTTGCATGGTGCCATGCATGGATATGCGGCCGCAAATTCACGGTCATCGTCGACACAAGAGCAAAAAATACAAATATTGTCATGCGACTTGTCCGCCCCCTTGGCCTTGTCCACCTTATCCGACCCAGCCCGCTACGTTTCTCCCTCGCATCCGGCAATATTGACTCCCCTGGTGGATAGATTGACATGCTGCCCATCCAGGTAGCAAATGTCCATGCTGCATGCACGGTCCACGTCAGCGCGGTGCGGACATACGACATCTTTAGTGGCGGTGGACTGGCTCGCGCCACGCCAAGCCAGTATATTAATTGGTGCAGGGATTCTCAATCTTACTTCCACTGATCACGTGCATTCTTTTACGCGCTTGTTCACAAACTCACTACCACCACTGGCACCACTTCAATCAACAACACCACCACCACCGCCACTGATCCAGATGGTTGAACAGCAAAATGTTCGACAGGCGGTTCCTGAGGCTCACGCTGCCGGTCATGGTCATGGCCCCCACAGCCGCGGACGCAGACGCGCGGGGACCACGCTCACTTGGAGGGGGGTTGCGCGCAGTATTCCACCTCCGGCAGGATCGACCACCCTTGCAGCTGGCACCACCACACCAATGCAACCCAAACCTTCTCCGCGGGACATGCAGAAGTCGTGGGCCTGTCCACCTCCTCGGCCCTTCGTGCAAGAGCTGCCACGGAGGCGCAAACGCCACTCACTAGCCCACAGCACCATGGAGCACCAGGGTTACAATCATGAGCCGAAGGAGTGAGTATGATGAATGTGCTGGGGGACATGTCGCATGCTGAAGAAAGCTCCAGCGAGATCTCTAGAATGAAGGAAGAAGGAGAAGAACAACGCCAGTGGATGGCTTGGGCCATTCTCCTGGTGCAAGCTGAACTATAAGGGAAGTTGCTGACCAATATGAGCCTCCTCAAGGATGGATCGCCGCTACATCTCCGCCAAATAGCCAAAGAGATGCAATCATACTCCACGGATGCATTGCGCCTGCAAATGCTTGAGACGGCAGGAGTCTTGGTACTGATCAGAGAGACGCACGCCCTTGCCTACTCGTTGTTGGACATGAACTTGCATGACGCAGCGGCTGGCATGATGGCAGTACTGGATGATCCCATGGAGGAGCCTGATGTGGAAGCAGCAAGGTTATGGTGGCGAGAAGTGCGGGGTAATGCGGCAGAAACACCTGTCCAGCGGTATCGCCACCTCTTGATGGAACTGAACCGTGCGTACCTGCTACACCTGCAGCCACAGTGCAACGGATGTACCACTAGTCCTGTGACCCAACGCAGCAACCCGCTGTAGTGGCGATGGGGGTATCATCTGGGTGAAGTCATGGTACAGTGGCGCCGGAAGGACCCGCGGAGGAGCTCTCAAATATCGCGGTTTCTGTCAAAGGAATAGCTGGAACCATGGAGATGTGTGGTGGCCACTTGTTTCTTGAAACATGTTGACACGCCACCATCTAAGATGGAGCGGGAAGAATTGATCAAGAATATTCAAACTGAGCAATTCCGCGTGAATGAGGATCCAAGTGGAGTGCGCGACTGGCTCACACGGGTGCTCCTGCATGTCGCGAAGGAGAACCAACGCATGTGGAACGTGGAAAAGGTGGCGCACAGTGTTACAGCGGAGCTGGATGATCAGGTCCTTGTACTGTTAGCACACTAAGGAAGGATGAGGCGGAGCATCAGGAGAGGAGACGGGAGCAGTGCAGGCAGGTCCAGGTGATGCGCAGAATCAGGGGAGAAGAGGAGGAGGTCATGAAGGAAGGGGTAGCGGGCACCGTGCGGATGAAGCAGCCCTCCACACCCTCAACGCCCCAAGGGGCAAAATCAGGTGCTGCGGTGGGATTAGAGACATTGAAGATGAGTCGCGGAAGGACAAAGGAGCAGGCGAATAAGCGGCTGCACGAGGCCACACCTAATGTAAGCAGGCGCTACTGTAATGGCAGCAGAAGCACCAAAACAAGGAGTGCAGGATGTGGAATTTGCTGGGTCCACGGCCAGCACCAAAGTCGTCGGCCCCCGAAGGGTGAAGGAATTTTCCACAGAAATGGTCTCGGTGGAGTACAGCAAGAGGAGAGGGTGAGAGACGCAAAGGCACGGGAGGGGGTTATCGCATCTGCCACTGTGGTGACACCACCACCGAAGGGAAGCAGTCCACGTCAGACTCCCTTTGGCACAGTAATGCCAGCTCAGGAAGTGGTCAGAACACCACAAGCTTCCATCCCCGTGGGACCAACCACGGGTGGAATGCCCTCACCTGACTCTCAGGACCCTGTCGCAGAAAATAAGCGGTATGAGGATGCAACACATTGGGCAGCAGAAGCGGAGGCACATATACAGAGGAAGGAGGTGCGGAAAAAGGAAGCGAAGCAAAAGCAAGAACAGGAAGTGGCAGGTGCTGGAGAAATGCAGGAGCGCCACCGCACCTCGACAACTACATCGTAAAAAAGGGATAGAGAAGGTGCAATAGGTGAGGGACCAAAGAAACGGCAACGGAAAGCTAGAAGGGAGACTGAGGAATCGTCAGCTTCCACAACACAATGGGGAATGTGTTGGAACCAGAATCTGACAAGGCAAGTCCCTCGGAAAATATCCGAGCTATCAATAAAAGGTTCAGGTCCTGGACCGAACCTACTTGACCAAAACAGCTCTCGGGGAACTACCCGTTGAGACCAGAACGGTCATGAGATCCCTAATAAAGTGCCATGTGTCACCCGCGTCCGGCTAGCGGAAAAAAGACGTTGCTCCACTCATTTGTCCTGTTCTGTCCTTCTATACTGAGGATGTTCATTCCCTCGAGTTAACCAGAACAGCTCTTTCCATTCTGTTGGATGTTCCAATACTTCTACCTGCTTCTTCTACTGCTGTTCTCATGCTTACATTCTTCTGACATGGTATCAGAGCATCAGGCGAAATCACCTGGTGCCCCGTGACCGAGTCATCGCTCTGCCGCCACCATTGCTTCACTTTGAAGATCTACTTTCCTCCGTCGCCACCACCACCACTTCGCGCTTCTCCACTTTGCAGGAGCTGGCATCAGTAGCGCCGCTTGAAGTGTTCCTCATGCTGAAGGAACTCCGCGCCATTCTGAAAGCCCTGCGCCCATTCCGCGCCCGTGACTGATGATTGGTGACTTGTCGTTCTCAAACAGCTGCCAGCAACTCTCGAGCCGCTCCTATCATCATCTTCCTGGAAGTTTCTTGCCGCTCGCCGCCCGCTGACTGTCATCATTTTGACCTTCGCAAGCACCTTCGCCTTTCCCCACCTTTACTCATCAGCCTCATCTACTTCATCTGCCCCATCATCCTCAACTTACCAGCACTCACTTTCTCGAGCCGCCCTCTCGAGCTGCCTCTGCTGGTCGTCAGCAACGGCAGGTTGCCTTCCGCCACCAGGATATCGGACACCACCAGTCTTCCTGCCCGTCGGTCTCGGGCCAACTGGGGAACAAGCCGTCACTCTCCTGACCAATGGACCGGCATCACCGTTTACCTCACGACTTGCCCTGTTGCGACCTCTTCCTCTCACTGTTAGGATATTGGACACCACCAGTCTTCCTGTCCGTTGGCCTCGGGCCAACTGGGGAACAAGCCGTCACTCTCTTGACAACAAGGGAACTGGGTGCCTTGCTCTACGCTCGCTATCTCCTGCGCTCGCTCCTCCATCCACCGCATCACTGCTACCAACCGCTGTCATTATCTTTGTCTCTCTATGCGCCATCAACATCATCATCAGTGCCTCCCTTCTTCCCTTCCTTCCCTCACATTATTCTCCTAACTTCCTCCTCAGCTTCTTCCTAACCTCAGCCTCATCTGCCTCGCCCAAGCCGTCCTTCGTTCATCATCTTCATTCATCATCCACATCGCCTCGCAGCACATGTGGTTTTGCCCCTGTGCCCACTCAGTCACCAGCCGCCTCCGCTTTCCGTTGCTTCCACATCGCTTTCCGCTCGGCACAAGGATCTGCCTGGTCGCATCGCCCGTTGCACAACGACCTGCACCCACGCCGAACCAACCTGCAGCGCACGCGGTTCGTCCCTGCGTCCAATTCGTCATCATCAGCCTTTGCCTCCTCACATTTGCATCTGTGGCCAGCACAAGGACCTGCACGAGCTAGCTGCCTGCTTCGCAGCAGCCTGCACCCACGCCGGCAGCACATTTCTCGCAGCGCGTCGGCTCCTGCCTTCCCCTTGCCGCATTCTATTCCTCTATTTCAGCAGCGCACGTGGTTTCGCCCCTGCGCCCACTCCGCCGATCAACATTCCTCCTCATTATCCGCCTTCATCGCCTGCTCGGCACGAGGATTCGCCCGGTTGCATCGCCTGTAGTGCGATGACCTGCACCCACGCCGAACTCTCACCAGCACACGGGATTTTGCTCCTGCACCCAGTCTACTATTCTCCATCTGCATCATCATCTCAAGAACAGCACAAACTGACTAACTACTTTGTAGCCTATACCCATACCGAGCGTACCCTTCCTCACAGAGATCCCTCCTGACTTCCTTCCTACATCGACACAGAAGATCAGCTGTGGCAGAGCCCCTCCTGTAACTGGTACTGTGGCAGTGCCATCACTCTCTCACAATCACCTCTCTCCATAGCTCTCTCATGGGAGACATGTACTATCCTCGAGGAGGATGGAAGCAACGTGATTGGTTGGGAAACCCAAGTGCTTACACTAGCACAAAGAACTCCTATCAGCCAATACAACATGGCGTAGCTCCTCACTAGACACTATGAACACCTTCGCTCGCTACATCTCCCCATTCCACACTACGACGCCGCCTTCTTTGACGTCTATCGTCTGCTCAGGAGACGGCTCCATCCTTCCTACCTTCACCACCAACTGAAAACCAACTATATTCATGAACTATGGCATTGTGTCTTGCAACAAGCCTGGAGGAAGCAATGGATTGCAACTACATGTCAAGACAACGACAGCTTCCCGGACCTCACTGGAAGAGTGCGTGTCTTGCTTCACACCTCTCGCCCCTCCACAGGACAAGATTGGGCAAAGCAGGTGTACAAGGCTCCGTACCCTGAACTCTTGCACGGCTATGGAATCACCGATGCTCTTCTTGGGAATCTGACTTACCTAGGGCGAGCTGTTTTTGATGACACTCTTCGTCTCTACAAGGTCCAGATCAACCTAGAAATCAGGGAAGGACTCAAACTAGTCCTTGGACGCAAACTCCATCAGCTGGTGGATGAATTCCCTTCTGGCCTCAGAAAAATGTGGAACAACCTACTCATGCACTATGGAGTGGAGCGTTTACTTATGTGGGAGGACGCGTACTACCACCGACGTCTGAGGTCACTCTTCTACAACCTTGTCAGATTCACAGGAGGGTTTTGGAACCAGAATCTGACAAGGCAAGTCCCTCGGAAAATATCCAAGTTCTCAATAAAAGGTTCAGGTCCTGGACCGAACCAACTTGACCAAAACAGCTCTCGGGGAACTACCCGTTGAGACCAGAACGGTCATGAGATCCCCTAATAAAGTGACATGTGTCACCTGCGCCCGGCTAGCGGAAAGGAGCCGTTGCTCTGCTCATTTTTCCTGTTCTATCCTTTTATACCGAGGATGTCCATTCCCTCGAGTTAACCAAAACAGCTCTTTCCATTCTCTTCCCTTTGGTTCCGCGGCTTCGCCGCTGCATCTTCGCCCTGCTCGCACCTTGTATACCTTGCCTTCGCCAGCCTCTCCTAGCTCGCAGCTCTTCGCTCCGTCACTCTCTCTCCTTCAATCAGTTCTCTCCCAACCAGCCATCACTCATCTCGTTTTTGCTCTCTCTCTCTCTCTCTCTCTCTCTCTCTCTCTCTCTCTCGACAGCTTCTGTCTACCCTGTCTCCTTGGCACTTCAAGCCCGCTCAAGCTCTGCGACTAAATCCTCCGGACCACTCTCGGTTCCGTCACTTCGCTGACGTACTCGTGGATGTTCCGATGCTTCTGCCTACTTCTGCTACTACCGTTCTCATGCTTACATTCTTCTGACAGAATGAGTGCTGAGGAGGTGGCAAAGATGGTGAATAGCAGGCTGGAAGTGGTGATAAGGAAGATGCAAGCACTCATCTCGGGACCTCTACCGGTTGGACTCCCGGCATTTGTAGCAGAAAGGCAATGACAGGTTGAAAGGTCCGGTGGTGAGGAACCTGCCCTCCCACGACAGCTGCCGCGCGGAATTCTAGCGGTAACAGAGGAAGGGACGGGAGCATGCTTGGTGGAAACTCAAGAAGAAAGGAAGCGGAAGGCAAAGGGTGGCGGCAGAAAGGTGTACGAGGTGGTGAGTTCTGAACTCATAGAGCCAGACAGAGGGGAGGAGGATAGCGAAAGAGAGGAGGAGATTGTGTTAGGGCACCGGCTGACACGGCCAACCTCGGGACAGCAGCAGGTGACCCCACAGCAGCGGCGGAGCCTCGACGAGTGGAACCCCGCCGAGCGCAAACGAAATGACTTAGGGATCTCACGCATCTTCACGGGACCAGACGACCGGGAGCAGCCACCCTAGATCGTGTTAAACACAAAGCAAATGATGTTCCTTAGGGAAGTACGGGAGCAGCAGCGATAGGAGGAGGAAGAGGCAAGGCAAAGGCAGGAGGCAGCAGAAGCAGCGGCCGTCGTAGTAGGGGCAGCACCAACTGGAGAAAAAAAGAAGGGTAAAAAGCGGGACCCATATTATATCCCTCGCCAGAATTCATAGGGTGGAGTGCCGGGCAAGGCGGATCCAGCCTTCACAGAGACCAAAGGAGGGCCGCGGGAAGTGCATGCCTGGTGAGTCTAGGCCATTGCGCAGATGTTGCGCAAGCGCGCTAAACCCCCAACGCAATATCAAGAGATTGTACCACAAGCAGTGGACCTTTACCGCGAAATCTACCGGCAGTATGGCATTTGCCATGATCGCCGTAAGCCTGCTACTCTTGTGATTGCCACAATGAAATACATATGGGAGGATGGGTGCCTGTGGAAGAAGGCTAACACGGAGCAGGGGCATTGCGATGTCTGGATTCCACCCCCCGAGATCCTGAAGATGGTGGTGGAGACCTACCTCAATCACAATTATATGGGGGAAAATAAGCTGACCCGCCGGCTCCGCACACAAGTACACATCTATGACTTCAAAGGAATGGTGGAACAAGTAACACAGGTGTGCTTCACCTGTTACGCCTTGAAGAAACCAAGACTGCGTGACCACCATCCCTATATTCCGGTGAACTACGGAGAACCCATGGAGAGAATCTACATCGATTACTATGGGCCTTGGAAGCCGTGGAACAAGAACAGGTACTGGGTGGCGGCAGTGGACCACTTTATAAAGCATCTCTTTGTTTGTGCCCTCCCTGACAAGACAGCAGCGGGGGCTGCTCAGTTCACAAGGGAAGAGATCTTCTACAAGTTTGGTGACTGTAACATCATCCACAGCGACAACGACACGGAATTCCAGGGTACCTTCCGCATGGAGCTGATACGCTGGGGGATGCGACATGTGCACTCTGCCAGATGCCGGCCAGAATTGTAGGGGCTTGTGGAACGGATGCATGAAATCCTGGAGTGGGCGGTGGATGCTGCAGGGGAAAGTAATTGGGTGGAAGTCCTGAAGCAGAACATTTATTCCCTCAACACCACCCCTGTCGCGGCCACCACGTTTTCACCCCACCTGCTGATGTTCGGGTAATCACCACGGAGTGCCTTACAACTACACCAGCAACCACTCACCCTGCCTGAGTGGGACCTGCCTCCGGATAGGGAAGATGAAGAGGAAGTCGCAGCAGGGAAGATGATGGAGGAAGAAAGGGTCCGGCGGAAGAATGAGAGCAGGGACCGAGCGGTGCAGGCCTGGCTGATGCAGAGGGAACAGGAGATGGCAGCCATTAAGCGAGAAATATGCTTTAGAGCACTAGTCATGGCCCACCGCGCCTACGACATCAGGAATGAGGGAGTGCTGAGGGAGCGTATCCTGGCAAAGGACTTTGTGATGCGTCGTAATTTCTTGTGGAGAAAAAGGACATACTGTTCGTCTATAAGGAGGATCACGGTCAGCTGTGGCTGGAAGGAAAGAACGGAAGAGGAGTTCACTCATACCCCTGTGCGAACTTCTGCCTGCTGCTTGAATCTTGGAGAGCACACAT
This sequence comes from Penium margaritaceum, assembly GCA_023375785.1. NCBI lineage: Eukaryota > Viridiplantae > Streptophyta > Zygnematophyceae > Desmidiales > Peniaceae > Penium > Penium margaritaceum. The sequence continues at coordinate 83,938 of SZWC01012152.1, forward strand.
CCGCACGGTTGGCAACAGCCTGCTACTCAAGAAGGAGTGACATAGAAATCTTTGAACTACGCATGGCAGAGATCTTGGCAGATGAGCGGCTCATGGCGGAGGCACCAAAGCTAGTGCGGCGGATAGCCAGAGAGGAGCAATAGAGGGAGGCCATGGAAAAGAGTCAAATCAAGGGACAGCAACTGCTGGAAGGACAGGGGCAACCAGCGGAGCGCTCCGCGGAGAAGACTGAAGCAGGACAGGAGCCCGGTCGGAGAGCCACATCACCGAAGGAGGCACGCGTGTGTACAGTGGAAAGCTGCAAGGGGGTACCAAGAATGTGGTCTGCAGCCACTCCGTTAATGTTGTCCACCAGGGCACACCGCATTGTCTCTCCAAACTTTCCCCTTACTAGGTCTCGATGGGAGTGTCTGAAGTGCGAGAGGGAGCAGAAGGAGGAGCGGAAGGCAATGGAAGAAAAAAAGGACAGAGATGAGGAGGAGGATGGTGATGAAGGGGGTGAAGGAGGTGATGCCGTGGAAGATGAAGAACAGGGAGAAGAAGGTGGAAGTCAAGGCGAGCATACATCAGACCTCTGCATGATACTACCAGATGGGGAAGAGGAAGGGTAGGATCCGGAACCGCAGGGTCCCGAAGATGTCCCTGCAGAAGAGGAGGAAGAGGAGGAGGAGTAAGAGGAGGAAAAAGAGGAGATTCCATGCGAACAACCAAGGCTGGCTGATTGGTCGGGTGCATGGCACCTTGACCACCCATGTCACGCGGAATGGAAAGATGTGGGAGCAAGGAAGGTAGTGGACAAACAGTTGTGCCGAGACTGTGGAACACTGACAAAGGAGCTGGAGCCGATGGAAATGACGAGTACAGCAGCTATGCCCAAGATGAAACAAGGAATGGAAGTTTTCACCTGTAGCAGGCAGTTGCTAATCAGAGAACGAGTGTGCCCTACCTGTTACCACTACACGAGGGAGGAAGAAGCCAATAAGGAGGAAAACAGTGAGGCGGAAGAGGAGGAAGAGGAGGAAGAGGAAGAAGAGGAGCCCAAGACAAGTCCCATAGCACAACCGCAGGATGGAGGAATGGGAGCAACAGAAGAGGTTGAAAAGGCTATGGGACTACACAACAAGGAAAATGCCCGAGTTGCATGACGGAGCTCCTCGGTGATGCGAAACTGTGCACTGAGTACAGGAGGATGAGCCACACCCTCTGTATGGTTGTAGTGGTAATAGCAGGAGAGGTACACATGTGCATCCAGTGCCTCAGAGACCAGGTGACTGAGCGAGACTTCTGCACTCTTGAATACATGAAATCTGAGGGATCATCCCGCGGATTCACTATCATCTGCCCATGTTGCAACAAGGATAACGTTAAGATGACAGCCGCATGTCACTGATGTAGGAGGATATGCTGCACTGATTACTTGGACAAGAAAAAAAAAGGGTGTGTAGATGTGCGAAAGGTGCAAGGAACGATCGTGCACCATGAATTCGTTACAAAATGAGTAGTGTGTGATCTATCGGGAGGAGCGAAAGGGCATCCTACTGGTCTGGTGTGATCAGTGTGTGCAGGTGGTGCATGTCAATTGTGCAGAGCGGGAAATGCCCACAGACGGGGGAGATCTAGGGATATGGGTCTGTCGTGGATGCTCAAACCGGGATAAGAAGTCATGGTGTGGACATTGTTTCAAGGATCTTCACCTAAAGCAGCAGATAGAAAGCCGTCGCTGTGGCAACTTCCGCAGCATTACGCACAAGGAACACAACGAGCACCGCAGATGTCCAGTGCTGAATACACTGGAAAGATTCTGCCATAAATGTCTCAAGGCCGGAAAGGTGGATCCGCGACTGACCCCAGTTCCCAACCCCAAGTGAAGGCTCGCAGGACCGAGCCCTTGAAGGAGAGGGTGGGGTAATAGTGTGAACAGGATTTTCCCCACAGCCAAAGATTATCCGCAGGACTGATGGGGCTTCCACGGAACAGGAGGACCGGTCCGCGGAAGCGAAATAGAGATACGGGACGGAGGAGGAAGGCAGAGAACGCTTGCTCCTGCAGCTTTGCGATCAAGCGGAGATCAAAGGACGCCAGGGAAAAAGGGACGTGCAAGGAAGGTGGCGGCAAACCGAGGTCGACTTCCCGCATAGACCTACACAGTGATAGCAAAGGGAACAGGGAAGCAGTGGCATCACGAGGAGTTGGGGCTCTTACGGTAAAAATGGAAGACAAAAGAACCCTCCTGGGCGTGGCGCAAAGCAGTGAACGCAATCATTCTGTGGGAATGCATCGGCATCGTGGATCCACAAGGACAAAAGGATGCACAGAACAATTCTGCGTGGGAAAGGACCAAGCACCGCCACTATGAGATGGCAGAACATGGCGGACCGCGGAAGTCCTAAAGAAGAAGAAGAAAAAGATGAGGTCGTAGGAGTGGGAAGTTGGAGGATAGGGAAGAGGAGGGTAACAGGTTAGGGGATCATAGGAATTGCCGATGTACCATACTTGCATGTGAGGGATGAGACCCGCAGGGCGGTAGACCCGTGTGGAGTCCTACGTAGTATTTCAATGTGCCGTAAACAATAGTTCATCAGTTCATGTATCTCCTGGCATGAATATTTGCAAGAAAGTCTTCCAACTCGCTGACTTCCATCTGTCTCTCCATTCCCGTCTCCGCAATTCCTGCTCCACAAGTGGGACTTCACCTGTGCCTCTGTACGGCTTGTGCTGGCAGAGGAGGAACCCGAGGGGTTCCACGGAGTGGTCCGAGAGCCAGGAAGGGCTCAGTGGAGCTCCATCCAGCGGAAGACAAGTGGTCGACACAAGAGCAAGGTAGAAGAGACATGGATTCATTGCATGACTAGGTGTGAGTGTTGACTTGTGCAAAATTCCCCTTCCTCATTCGTGTGTGGGCTTTTGCAGAGATATTTGTTGTTGTGAATGAGCTCCGCGTGATTAGTTCGTGATAGGTTTGGAACAGCACATCCGCAGGCGGGCTGAATGAGGTAGGAGGAGCAAGGTTTCACTGATAGACTGAGCATTGGTGCAGCTTCCCATAGTTCCCGAGTGCCTGCTTCTGCCTGAAGTGTTGTGTAAGCAAACCATGTGTGAGAGAGTAGTAAGTAATAGTCTGGAAGGAAGGTCCGTGGATAGCCCTAGTCACATAGATTGCAAGATAGAACCGGGAATCCGTGGGTCGGAAGAAAGTGTTTGATGAGACGGTAGCAGAGGCCACAAGAGAATCTAAGATAGGTGTGGGTGGAAGCATAAAGGTCAACTCCACGGAGTGAGATCTCATAGAGCTCACGGAGGGAAGATTGGAATCCAAGGCGGAAGGGGCACTGTTGGTAGTTGGTGCTCCGCAGAGGAGTCGAATTTGGAAACTAATAGCGGCAGAAAACGGGAAGCGGAACATTTTGGGATAACAATGTACAAACGAGAATATATCCCAAAAAATAATGTCTTAAAATAAATACTGACTAAGTTCAAAATAATGACTCAAAATGTTCCAAGTATTGAACAATATCACCAAAATTTTCACCAATTTTAATTAGTTATGATAATGAAAATAATTGTGAACATATGTATCAGGTCAAAACATTACCCTTACACATTAATGTACATGTATACATATATCTATTTATATACATGGATACTTATACAGAAATGTATACATATACGCATATATATAAATACATACATATATGTATATGTACATCCATATATACATATATAGATATATATTCTATCTATATGTAAGTGTGTACGAATAGGTTTGTGTATATTTAGATGTTTTTTTACATGTATATGTGTATGTATATGTATATGTATATGTATATGTATATGTATATGTATATGTATATGTATATGTATATGTATATGTATATGTATATGTATATGTATATGTATATGTATATGTATAT